>APFE031408439.1:0-111703 GCA_000404065.3 Pinus taeda
AATGTTCGCCCTTTGGCGAAATTAAGGGGTTTTCAATTTTTAGTGGGCGAATATTTTGTATCATAGTACATTTTTACAAATCACCTCAAATAGCCCACCTTTTAAGGGAGAGGGTAAAAAAGGTAAATTTAGCCCTTGAAATTAGGAGTTACAACCTTCCATTTGCTCATTTTCAAGAATAAGTTTTATTTAAGTGAATCCATTCGCCCATTTTAAGAATAGGTTTTATTTAAGTGAATCCTATGGGCCAAAGGCCCAAATACCATATTTATAAAAGAGGTATGGTAAATTAATAAAAATATAAATAAATGAGAGGTATGGTAAATAAATAAAGCATTTTTATATTTACTCCATAAGTCACCTTATATACATGCAAGGGTGTAAACAAATAAAATATAAGTAAAGTGGAGGTATGGTAAATAAATAAAATGTCTTTTTATACTTACTCAAAAGGAATGGTAAATAAATAAAAATATAAATAAACTAGACGCATGGTAAATAAATAAAACCTCTTTTATATTTAGTCCATAACCCTCATTCTATTTATGAAGGCTCAAGAAAGAGGTTTTATTTAAGTGAATCCTATGGGCCAAATACCATATTTGTAAAAGGGTATGGTAAATTAATAAAAATATAAATAAGCGAGAGGTATGTAAACAATAAAATCATTTTTTTATATTTACTCATAAGTCACCTTGTATTTTATGAATGGTATGGTAAATTAATAAAATATAAATAAACGAGAGGTATGGTAAACAAATAAAACATTTTTTTTTTTTTAATATTAATACCATGCAAAAACATTATTAACCCTAATATTAGTATTAATAAAAATAAAAATGGCACATGGTATTGACCCATGGTATTCACCAAAATGGCACATGGTATTGACCCATGGTATTCACTTGGAATGTAGCCTATTTAAATGGGGAATTAAACCAGAATAGATCCATCTTTACTCTGGATCTACTAACCCCCGAGAGGTATCAAATATTGTGATATGCAAACTAGCATAGAGTGAAAAAATATTTGATCTGATCAAGAGTAAAAATGGATGTTGTAATTTAATGTATGTTAAACATTTTAGCTTGGTTAAATAAAAATCAACTATTAATTTTATTAATTTTTATAAATTACTAATAGTAACTTTTAAGCTCCAAGTTTATGATATCCCGTGGTATTGACCCATGGTATTCATGTGAGCATAGACTATTTAAAAGGGAAATTCTATCTTAGATCCATCTTAATTCTGGTCTACCAAGTGCTAAGAGGGATAAATAGATTTCATCCCCCTAAGAGTGTGGCAGATGTGGAGTTAAGATGGATATAGGTTGGTTTTTATGATAATGAAGATATTAAATAGACTTAGGAAATTATATTGTAAAAACATCTTAAGGTGAATGGTTAAAGCATAGACATTGGACAAGTATATTGTATACTTTTGTTTTAAACTGAAACAAATCCAGGGCTAAAAGGAATGGATTGATTGCACTAGTCATCCTTCTATAACTTTCCAACATATGTTGGAGTAAACATATTGTAATTTTGGGTAATTTTTCTAATTGCAAACGGGAACATACTTGCGTATTGGCAGGGTGGTTACGAGGTCCCTAGAAGTGGAGTAAACAGATTGTAATTTGGGTAATTTTCCTAATTGCAAACAGGAACATAGAAGTGATGATTTTGAATTTTTCTTGGTTTTATATATAGTATTAGGTTTTTCCTCATGCTTTCTGTGAATGGAACGGGTGAATTTTATCTTACACCCACTAGATTATCGATATGTAATTTCGGTAATTTTGATTTCAAAAGATATTTTAAAGAATGCAATGATTTCATTTGTGTATTCAATAAACACAAGATTTTATAATTGAGTAAAATATTCGCCATGCCTGGTGAGAGATTCGCCAATAAATTATATATACATATCATATTATTGATAAAATCGCCTTCCATTTTTCATATATACCATGGAGATTCGCCTATTTATTATACATGTAAATTTAGGGAGGTTCTTAAAATTTTCCCCATTGTGGTGTTGTGTACATCTGGCATTGTGTACACATTGTACAGGTGGTACGATGTACATGTGGAATAATGTATACATTGTGCAAGTGGTGTCATGTACATGTGATGTTGTGCACACATTGTGCAGGCAGTGCTTTGTACAAGTGGTAATATGTACATGTTGTACATATGGTACTAGTGTACATATGGTGGTGTGTGCATGTCGTACATGTTGTGTTGCAGACATATGTTACTATGCATGTGCATTTTGTAGTTGTAGTACCGTGACGTGTGTACCCGTTGTGTTGTTGATCAAACATTGATCCATGACTTAAATGATATCTCAAATTTCAAAGTGATTGAAAGAGTGTCAAACCTGAGCGACCGGATAGATTTCATCTTCCTGATTCTGACGCTGCAAACGGTTCGAAAAACCGATACCGTATGAAGGAGTAAATCAAGATTAAGGGCTAAATCATTCCTTAAGCGTCTTCCTTAAAAGAGTGAATTAAGCACATGGGTAGTATTTGTCAAGTGGTAAGTGATATATCACGTGCCATAAAGGCTGGAAATGGTATTTCTAAAATTCATGTGATTAACCTTAGCGTGTGACACGTAGCACGAGAAAACCCGTTTTCTCACACGCTCTTGGTCTAATATCGGTCATGCAAGAATCTACGCGAGATTGCGCGACAGTCGTTCGATTGGATGGGTCACATCGACAGTGGAGATCGTCTAGGTTAGTTGGTGAGAGGATGACGTGATAGCCATTGGATCAAGCGGGATAGATCAACGGTGGAGATTTCGCTATTTGAAATGCTTCCGGTGAGGATTATCCCTAACCACTGGGATTATACCGCCTCATATGCGCGTCCAAACAATTATTATAACAACTCACCTCCGACGGTCATCTTGGCGGTGCATAGAAATTTAGATGGATATTCTGATTTTAACTCGAGTTAGGTGCAGTTCACCAAATTTGGTGGAGTATCCCTAGGGGATATTGATTAAATGCACTCCAGGAGCAGTTTTCGAGCAGAGAGAGAGAGAGAGAGTGAAACAAGAGGCTAGCTAGGCTAATTGGAGCCTTCTGAAGCCAATGGAATAGTCCAGAGAAGTTGAAGAAGTCATATGCATGGAGATTTTCATCCATGGAGATTTTGGAGCTCAGGACCGCCATGGGTTGGAGTTAGTTGTAGCAACTACCAGTACTTATTCTCAGCGAACCAACAATCACTCCAGACTGTAATGAGCCTTCTGAATCCATTGGAGGGATTTGTAGAAGCATTTGAAGACTTCAAATGTCGATATGCTACAGGGAAGTTTCAAGCAGCCCAGTGCCAACCGTGGAGGTAGGCCTAGTTTGGGGATGCAGTGATCATTTAGAGCAAATGGTCAATATATTTTCGGTGTCTGATATGTGCTGGAGACAGTAGATGAGGTTTCAGTGATAGTTGGAGAATTATGAAGGAATTAGTTTGATCAAGAAGCTCAGGGTAGCTTAGAGCACTAATTGAAGGAATTAAGTCTAAGGGAGCTTAGATCTGTTTGCAAAGTGATGACAGCCATCACAGGGATATAGATGGTATTCTAAGCCCATTGGTTCAGCTCATTAACCTTTGGAGTTAAGTGTGGAACTTGTAAAAGAAACTTTGTCATAATCCCAAAGAACCAAGTCAAGATGACAAAAGCTCAAGGAGACGTATCCCACGATATTTGGGTGAACTCCTAGATTAAATTTGTTGTTATGTGTGGATGTTTATTTGTTGCAATATATTGTTGCTATATGTGTTTAATATCAACAAAAAAAAATGGACTTAAAGCACTTAAACAGTTAAAAGAAAACACACACCTGTTTCAAGTATTTAATTCCGCCACTGTCATATATAAGCTAGATCATTTACTCGTTTAACTAAGTGGGAGGTTCTTGTAAGCATAACAAGTTATCAAACCCCCATTTCAGATCATCTGTAATATGTGTACGTAAATGTATTGTGTTATACATAGGGTGTAGGTGTATGTATTGCGTTATGGTGTACACCGGATGTAGGTGTATGTATTGTGTTATGTTGCACAACTGGTGTAGGTATATGTGTGGTATGTCAAGTGTAGGTGCATGTATTACATGGTGTTGTATGTCCTATGTGGTTGTATGTGTGTGATGTACACTATGTGTACATGCGCATGGTTGAGAAGAAGGCACTGGGTATTTGTCAGGTGTGGCAACCGATTTATTGTGTGTATCAAATAACGATAAAGGTGGAAACTAAGGATTGATTAAAGGAAAAGTATCAGTAGTTTATTTCAGTTTTATTACGCATATGATTTATGATTATGGTCTATGCTACTTACATGTGATCTATTATTTTGGCTTATGATAATTACATGTGATTTATGATTTTGATCTATGATGGTTGTGTTTAAAGCTAACCTAATGTGATATTTTTATACATGATGATTTGGTCAAACTTATGCTAGTTTGACTTGTTGTGACAAGAAGTGAACGGGATTGAAAGTGTACCTTATTAATGAGCTACCAATGAGGTATGATGTTAATTTATTTCAATTTATTTTAAAGCTAATGGCATTTATTTACTTGGTACAGGAAAGCATGGGAAATGTCCGATTGGGTGGTCGAAAGTGATGGCAAGCATTAGCAGCAACAACAAAAGGAATTGGAATAGGCAATAGTATCTTTGTAAAGCATTCAAGAGAAAGACAATTTTTGGACACTGGTACCCAATAGTGTCCATTTATTACCATGAGCATGCTATGATGGGTATGATGGTTTGAGGAATGTATATCTCTTAGTTGTTTGACCTTCCGATGCAAGGAATCCTTGCCAAGGGATGGATCGCCCAGGATAGGGACTGCGAAAGAACTTGGAAGGTGAGCGACTATAAAGAAGGGGGTGACCGGATTGCCCAAGGGACTATGTAGCAGAGAAAGAAAGGTTAGGGATGGATTGGTTTTTGTCATTAGCATTACTAGATGGAATCAGATGCAGATTGGGAGTGTGCCCTGGAACAATGATCTGGTAACTGTTTACTGAGAGGGAAAGTGGCGTTGAATTGTAGCATTGGACACTGGATAGAGCTTTGACATTGACAGTGCATTCTAGACTTCCTGGGAAGGAGGTGAATCCTGGTACTACTTTTGAGGGTGGAGGCGTGAGCCTCTGGATTCCCTTGTTGATTGATATGGGCATCATATCATTTTATTTGTTGATTGAGAAAATGTGTATATGTGTATATTATTGTAAATATCGTATCGAACTAGTTTTTAAACCTCCATACATACTATGGTTATTTGTTGATTGAAGAGAATGTGCTTAAGTATATGTGGTTGTTGTTGTAAATACCGTAATGAATCGTGTTATAAATCTCTAGTAAACATTATGTTTGTCAAGTTTTAGCACATGGTCATTGTAAATACTACAACAAGCTATGTTATAAAGCTCCATAGGAAGTATGTTTTGTTTTTCAGCAGTCTTGTTGATTTATAGGTGTCATTCAACACTGAATACAATGTTCCCCCAAGGGAGAGGGTTCTGTAACAACCCTGGTTAAAAATCCATGTAAAATATATAATACCACAGTCATGGCACATGTATTCCAAGCTGAATGTTGGGAAAAACATCCTAGTGTGGGTGTTCATTGGTTTATTGTGGGTAAGGAAATTCACAAAAGCAATGGAAAAGGCTTTAGAAAGGCAAAATGACATTTTTAACACATTTATTTATAAAAATAATGGAAATTAGGAGAAAAGGAAGGTGAAAGGTTACAAGTTGCATGTGAGGAGGAAAATGAAGGAAAATAATGGAAAATGAAGAAAATAGAGGCCTCATTAAGAAAAAGGCATATGAGGATCTGTTGGCAAGCTTTTAATCAGGCTTGGTCAGTGTAGCTTTTTCTCAATTCAGTTTTGGAGCTCACATTCTATTCTCTCTCTCACACACTCTTGGACACTTCGAGTTTTCTTGGAGCAATTTGGCATTGGATCAAGAAATGAAAAGAAGGCAAGAGGAAGGAAGGAGCAAGAAAGGAAGTGCAGGATCAAGCAACTACAGCAGGATAATTTGCAGGTATCCATTTGCATGTGTGATTTCCTTGCTAGATTTCGCATGCATGGTATTGCGTGTGGTTATTTACTGTTATGGCATAGGTTTTTCTATGTGTGACAGTTTTTTCATCCTAGCCTTTCCATTTCCGGATAGCCATGGTGTGATGGGGCTCTCAGGTTTTGGTTGAACTATATTTTTAGATAGATTTGAAGCTAAGTGAGGAGGATCTCTGAATAATAGAACACATTGCCTAGTAACCCCTGAACCGGATTGTGGGTTGTAGTAAATCCAGATTTTGTGTTTCCTTAGTGGGCCTAGGAATCCTCGACTGGTGAATGGCGGGATATATGGTAAATACTAAAGGTGGGTGCCCTCCAATATGCCTAGTAATCCCAGGATTAGATATGTGGTAAATCCTGGAGAGTGGGTCTCGGTTTAGGGCCTAGTGATCTAGTGTGGATTGCGGTAAAGCTTGAGAGACTAAGACATAGGAAAATTCCTCACAGTGTAGGTGGATAAATCTGGTGGCATCCATGCTTTTGTGGCCTAGTGATCTCATGGAGATCATGTTAAATCCTGTTATTACATGTTTGTTGTTTTAACCTAGTGATCCAATGTGGATTACAGTAAAGCCTAGTTTTCTATTGATGAGGCAATGTGGTTTAACCTCGGGATGCGCTGGTTGGTTCTTTTGGTTTGAGTCCCACATTCATGCTTGGAATATGGTAAGGGGGTGAATGGCTGAAGAGAGAATTGGCTCGGAAATTCTATGGTCGAGTGGAAGGTGGTAGCCCCATCCCAAGTTGGCTTTTGCATTCATTAAAAAGAGTTACTTTCATTGATATATTATGTTTAAATGTACTAGATTATATGTGGATTCTATGGTTGATGTATCCTGGACATTTATGTTGTTATTATATTGGTTATAATCATGTTTTATGCCAGTGATGATGTATGGCTCTACTCATGTTTTTATTTGTAAATGAATGAAACATGTATCTATAACCTAATAGATGATAATGTGGTTAATGATATAAGGTAACAATGTTTCTTAGCGATTCTCAGATAAGTATGAGACACCTATGCTCAGATATGTTGTTTAGACCTGTAGAATATATATTTGTGACATGTTTGACGAAATGCATATCATGGCTAGTAGGGATCTAGTCAAGTATTTGTTTAATTAATTTCATTTGTATCATTATTCTATTGTTATATTTTAGTTATGAAAGTGTCATTGACTTTTGGGCAGTGACCTGAGCTTTAGGCCTGAAAAAGTGGCACAAATCTCAAAGTCGCAGGCACACGTCTAAGGAAGAAATTTGTATGCCACTTATATAGTTATATATTGGTTGTGATAGCCTGAGTGTGCACTGCGAATTATCTTATCTAAAGTAATTAGAATCTTTTTCCTAGAACTTAAACGAGGGTATGTTTGACAGAAACACAATTATTAATAGATTTATGCAAATAATTGTTAACATCCTTGCATTATGTTATTTTCTAAATTTTTTCAGATCTAATTTCATTATTTCTTATTAGTATAAGGGAGTTCCTATTAGTATAAGGGAGATGTGTATTTCTTAGAATACTTAAAGTGGAATCTATTTTTTTAAATAAAATTAAAATATTAGCGGAATAAAAAAACTAGTATATATATATTAAGATAATATATATTATATATTAAAAGTATTATTCATATACCATATATAATATTTATGCCAATAGGCATGTTTATTTTAGAAATAGGGTTTTCCAAATTTTAATTTAATTATATAGATTATTGCTTTATTTTGGAATAAGATTTTTCAGTAATTTTAAATTTAATTATGAATAATTATTACGTGTAGGAATTTAACCTCTATGAAATATTATTAGTTGTATTAACAAATTAAAGATTGAGATTTATCTCAAAAGTAGTTACGTCATTTTTATAATTTTAATTATAGTGATTAATTAATTATATCCATTAGTTAAAACAATATTATATCAATAAACATCATATTAAATGACCTATATATTTTTTGGAATATCGTAATGATAAGCTGTAGTATTTTAAAAAGTCTATGCACAGATTAAGAGTCTCCATGGTAAAGTTGGGATGTATATGTATATGTATATGTATATGTATATGTAGTATTTTAAAAAGTCTATGCACAGATTAAGAGTCTCCATGGTAAAGTTGGGATGTATATGTATATGTGTTTAACTCGTATATTAATTCTTTTTATAATCAATAATAATAATTTAAAATAAAATTATAATTTAGTTAATTACAATTATCTTTTGGATATTGGTAATGTGTTATACATCATCAACTAAGTGTTTTGATGTTTATCGGGGATTAATGCCTATTGACGTTTACCAACCATTTAATTTATATCACTGCACTAGTTATTAGTTATTATGTCGATGGTAGGGATTTAAAATCCACATAATATTGTATAATACTCTTTTTTGTATTCACTAATCAAATATCGAGATTTATCTAAATAGAAGTTCCACCCTTTATGTGGTTTTAGTTAAATCTACTAATTAGAAAAATATCATATAAACATGTGACATATGAATATGTGTTATGGTTTTTTCGACATCCGTCATTAGTAAGTCAAGGTATTGGCCATGGTATTGTAGCGTTTATACGTTGTGAATCTTCATGGTAAAGAAAGGTGAATCTTGATAGTTAATAATGTTACATTTTTTTTTCTAATTTATTTATATTTAACTCATATAATAATTTTTTCTATACTTAATACTAATAATAATAATTAATTAAATAAGATTATAATTTAGTCATTTTTTATGATTATCTTTAATTTGGGTTGTGTGAGATATATCATAAGATAAGTGTTTTTATGTTGTTTGTATGTCTACGGGCATTTACTATCTATTAAACTTATACGGCCATGCTAGTATTACAAACTATTAGGAAGGAGACATGTGGTCCATCACATAAATTTAGACATGTACTTTAATTTTCAGTTTCTTACTTTTACTTTTTTTTAATATTTTAATACGAGCATTAAATAAGATATTTGAGTATCTATGTTAACTAATATATTTCAATATCAACTTCATAAATCCCCCAATGAGCATGGTATATGCTAAGACAAGTTTAAATACTTCACGTGAGGGGGAACTAGTCCATCATTCCATTCAGTGAAGAGGGGAAGCATTGTTGTCCCACCCTCCATATGGCACACATCCCTTACAATGATAAGTCATGTCAACTCATAATAGGTGAGATCATTAGTCCATCAAGTAGGTATGTCGAAGGCTCTAGAAATGGGGAAAAGTAACTTTGTTTACAGAAGGCTTGTTGGTGATGGCATGCTTGCTCCGAGCATGCATATCCTTACTTCCCTTCTGATCACCTTCGTTCCCTTTGCTACTATTTCTATTTTACTTGCTCTGAGCATGCATATCCTTACTCCACTCCAGCATCTGTCATTATTCTTTTTTCGATGTTAAAAACCACTCTTTTTCCTTCACTATACTAGGGTGACACTCACAAGATTTATGTCTAGTGATAGACTGTAGTGGTTCTAGTAGAATTGGCAGTCATAACGGGGATGCTCTCCACACTATTATATTGTTTCCTTGCATCGGGACTCAAGTAACCATCCTCTTAGTTTTATTTTGAACCAGGTGCTACCTATGTTGATTTCTTTGTTTGACTTTTCTAGAGGATTATGTTGGTTTCATTGTGTTATCTATGTTGGATTCTCTGTTTGGATGGTGTTCGTGGGCTCCATTTCCTTAGGTTATTATTTCCCTTACCTCCGTCACTTTCAATTCTCCCTTGTCTCCATTTCACTCTCCTATGTCAAATCACCTTGAGCTATCTACACTTGTGGATCTTCTACATCTTGGTTCCATCCTCCTTTGCATGCTCGCTCAACTAGATCTTTATTTTCTTGGAGGAAGTTTTGGGTTGTCTATTACTTATGCTTTCTTACCTTCATAGCCATGATGCCTCGCTAGTGAGCATGTAACCATAGGGGTGCCTCCAACATATTCAAAGGAAATGTTTGTGGAAGACACTAGGCTCATCTTCTTGCCCATTGTTTCCATACTCTGACACCTAAACATATTTAGCTAGAACTTGATCATGCTTCCTCAAATCCAATGGTTGATTAAGATGAATTTTTGAATGCTAAAATTATATATTCTATACCAGAATGGATCCCTAACCTAGGACACACTAAGGGAAGACAAATTTTGTACCTTTGCACCATAGAGATATAGATACTTCCACTACCATTGGGACCCAAACTTATGCTTTAGATGCTTAGATACTTAGATGCTTAGCATCGACTGCAATTTCCCCAAATTAGGCCTATGGCCATGCAGTCTCCTAACAGAATTGTCCAATGAACCTCACTACCCAAAACATTGTAGTGACCAAACCCTCACTCCATTTGTAGTGAACAAATCATATATTTAGTAACAATAGAGAATGACATGTGCTTCCTTGAGTAAGGGCCTCATTGGCCACTATTAGTATTAGGTTCCTCAAGGATGACCTCTCACACCATAATAATTTACAAAGTAGCTTGTTGCTTCTTAGATCAAACTTTAAAGGTCGGACATGCAAAAGAAGACCACTACTCTAGAAATCAAACTTATTGATCAAGAGAATAACTATAATAAATCCTTGCTTGCAAAAATAGGACCGAGTTGCTCCAAATAATATGTTGTAATAGGATAGATAAAAGAGGGCGACTAGCTAGGCTGGGAACACCTCTACTAAAACCAAAAAAAGGGAAAAGAGGTCTTAAAACCCTTAGAGACTCAACTCAAAGAAAATTGAAATATTCCAATCCAAATCAACGATGAGAAAATGATTCTAACTCTCTCATATTTATAAATTTCTTGTGGGGGTCCTTATCCTTAAATTAATGTGAGGGGTTACAAGTGTAGCCCCTAATTTGGGATTTTTTCCCCAGCTACCCAAAAATTTACCCAATGCCACCCCATAACATTTGATAATGGATTTCCCCCTTCATTAGTGACTATAGTCTATGGGGTTGGATAGACTATAGCCTATGGCATTAGATAGGCTACAAGGTGAAGACAAGGCTAGAAGGCATCCTTTGTGCAAAAAAAACACAAGTGAAGAACTCAGTGGAGGCAAGGTATTTTCTAGGTTAGCCACAACAAGGGAGAGGTAGGACCAGCATGGGAGAAGGAGTTTGTTTGAAGCCTATTTTAGGGTGAACAAGAGCTAGAGAAGGGTCGAATATCCTTGCTAGAAAATTCGCAACCTTAAGGACTATTTTAAGGGATGTTTTGAGGGTGAATATCCTTGTTTAGGGAGGTCGCAAGCCCTAGAGACACCACAAGCCTGTTATGGGAAAGACAGAAGGGTCGTAAGGGCTAATAAAGGGTGTTGTAGCAGAGATCAGGAAGCGTGGAGCTAAGGGCTTCTTGGAGAATGGAATACACACCAAAGGAGGATTGTTGCAGCATCTTTATCATGGTTGTTAGGAATGCGTTTAGTTCCCTAACCAGACCTAGAGTTGCAACAATCAAGAAGACCCTTAAACAGTGAGTTGGAGAAGCATTTGTGTTTTATGTTGGGTCAATGTTTTGACTAGTGTAGGATTGTTTAATGTGCAGCCTGTGGAAGTCAAAGAGAAGGGGCAGACCTGATGGTTAGATGCCCTAACCAATTGACAAATTTTACAGTGGGGGATCAATTTGAAGGTGTGGAAGAAGAGTTGTTCTAGGATAGATGTGGCATGGGAATTAGTCCAAGAAGGTGACAGACCTATGGTGAACTAGTCGTAGTCCTTAATAAACTGCTTAGAGGGCTAAACAAACTTAAAATGGGTGCAGGACTAGTCATCTAGGAGAGCAAGTTGCAGACTTGGTAAAGGGAAGAAGTCGTAGCAAATTAGGTGAATTTTGGTTGGGTTAGTGGGTTATTTTCGGTTTTAGTGGAAGCTTTAACCAGTAATCAAAAATCAGTCCACGAACAGTAGTGAAAAGCAATACATATGAAGCCTAGTTTTGTGCAATAGCTCCTTCATTACAGAACAAAGGGTAGAGTTTGAGAAGTTTGTGGGCAATCGTGTGTAAGGGTCTCCTAGGTGTGAGGATGCCCTAGTTAGGTGTAGATGCTACAACATGGACTTGGTCACTCGTGGACTATTAGAGGGAAGCGAGAGAGTGGACCAAGTGCGGATGTGATTGGGAACTTATGGTCCGCTGGAGGAAAATGAGTGTTAGTGACCAAGTTGGAGCTCAGTGAGAAAAACCTTGATGGACAAAGGTAGTTGCGAGAGATGAAGTTGTTGAGCTCAAGGTTCTGATCAACCAGGAGCATTTTGTGGAGATCGGGACTTGTTTGTGGAGAAGGACTTCTACAGCAGATGATGGGTAGTCCTCCTAGCCTGTGTTCATTGTGGGAAATGGACATCTTGCAGTGATAGGTGGCAGCCCTCCATGCCCTATGTTGGTTTTCATTAGAGTAGTGGAGGAAGACCATAGAGGGTTGAAGTCCCTAAGTAATTGAGGAGCAGTAGTGGGTAGTTGACAAGTGTTCACAAGTGGAGCTGTGAATAACTCTACAAGAGTCTCGATGTGTTGATGTGTTGATGGATGAATGATCAACTAGTGAGCAGATTGGATAGTTGAGATTCATTGGCCAAATGGACTTGGAGCATTGATAGAGGTAGGAGCTGCAGATCAGAAGCTGAAGGACTAGGCAGGTATAGGGTACGAGCAAGGCAGCGGTGAGGAGATCTACATCAGCTAGACAGTCAGAGTATCTTGTTGAGCGCAGATTGGTCATCAGTGTACTAACACTAATCCCTAGTTCGTATCTTGTACTATTGGATGTATGAGGGCCATTATCCCTAGTGCGGGAACCATAGACTGTTGTATTATGTGCTGTTTAATATAAGGAAGTTGGGTTGAAAATTGTAAAATGTTGTCCATATTTTATCTATGTGTGATTTATTGTTTTTTATATTCAGTTGTGAAAAGTAGTATCGTTGAGATTCTTGGTTTGGTAGTGTCAAATATTTTAAGATTCTAACCTAGACACAAGATCGTGGAAATTCAACATGTACAAGTGGCGTTGTGAGCATGTGGTGTCATGTACATGTTGTACATGTGGTGTTGTGTTCAGGTGGTGGTGTGTACATGTCGTGCATATGTTGTTGTGTACATGTGGTGTCATATACATGTGCATGTGGTGTTGTGTACATCTGGCATTGTGTACACATTGTACAGGTGGTATGATGTACATGTGGCATTGTGTAAACGTTGTGCATGTGGTGTCATGTACATGTGATGGTGTGCACACATTGTGCAGGTGATGCTTTGTACAAGTGGTACTATGTACACGTTGCACATATGATACTAGTGTACATGTGGTGATGTGTGCATGTCGTACATGTTGTGTTGCGGGCATATGGTACTATGCATGTGCATTGTGTAGTTCTGGTACCATGACGTGTATACTCGTTGTGTTGTTGATCAAATATTGATCCATGACCTAAATGATAGCTCAAATTTCAAAGTGTTTGAAAGATTGTCGAACCTGAGTGACCAGATATATCTCGTCTTCCTGATTCCAGCGCCGCAAACATTCAAAAAACCGATACCGTATGAAGGATTAAATTGATATTAAGCGTTAAATCGTTCCTTAAGTGTCTTCCTTAAAAGTGTGAATTAAGCACGTGGGTAGTATTTTGCAAGTGGTAAGTGTTATCTCATGCACCCTAAAGTTTGGAAATGGTATTTCTAAAATTCACGCGATTAACCTTAGCGTGCAACACGTAGCATGAGAAAACCACTTTTCTCGCACGCTCTCGGTCCGATATCGGTCATGCAAGAATCTACGCAAGATTACGCGACAGTCGTTTGATTGGACGGGTCACTTCGACGGTGGAGATCTCCCGAGTTAGTTGGTGAGTTGACGACGCGATATCCGTTGGATCAAATGGGATAGATCAACAGTGGAGATTGCACTATTTGAAATGCTTCCGATGAGAATTATCCCTAACCGCCGAGATTATACCGCCTCATATGCGAGCCCAAACAGTTATTGTAATGGCTCACCTCCGATGTTCATCTTGGTGGAGCAGATAAATTTAGGCGTATATACCAAGTTTAACTACAGTTAGGTGCAGTTCACCAAATTTGGTGGAGTATCCCTAGGGGATATTGATTAAATGCACTCCAGGCGCAATTTTCGAGCAGAGAGAGAGAGAGAGAGTGAAACAAGAGGCTAGATAGGATAATTGGAGCCTTCTAAAGACAATGGAATAGTCCAAAGAAGCTGAAGAAGTCATCTACATGGAGATTTTCATCCAGGGAGATTTTGGAGCTCAGGGCCACCAAGGGTTGGAGGCAGTTGTAGGAGCTACCAGTACTCATTCTTAGTGAACCAACAGTCATTCTTGACTGTAATGAGCCTTCTAAATCCATTGTAGGGATTTGTAGAAGCATTTGAAGACTTCTAAATGTCGATATGCTACAGGGAATTTTCAGGTAGTCGAGTGCCAACTGTAGAGGAAGGCCTAGTTTGGGGATGCAGTGCTCATTTTGAGCAAATGATCAGTCTATTTTCGGTGTCTAATATGTGTTGGAGATAGTAGATGAGGTTTCAGTGACATTTGGAGAATTATGAAGAAGTTAGTTCCATCAAGAATCTCAGGGTACTTCAGAGCACTAATTGAAGAAATCAAGTCTAAGGGAGCTTAGATTTATTTGCAGAGTGATGACAGCCATGACAGGGATATAGATGGTATTTTAAGCCCATTGGTTCAATTCGATAACCTTTGGAGTTAAGTGTGGAACTTGTAAAAAAACTTTGCCATAATCCCAAAGAACCAAGTCAAGATGACAAAAGCTCAAGGAGACGTAGCCCATGATATTCGGGTGAACTCCTAGATTAAATTTGTTGTTATGTGTGGATGTTTATTTGTTGTATTATATGGTTGTTATATGTGTTTAATATCAGTAGAAACAAATGGACTTAGAGCACTTAAACAATTAAAATAAAACACACACTTGTTTCAAGTATTTAATTCCGCAAATGTCATATATAAGCTAGATCATTTATTTGGTTAACTAAGTGGGAGGTTCTTCTAAGAATAGCAACTTATCAAACCCCCATTTCAGATCAGGTGGTATTAGAGCAAGTTGCTTGATTGACAAAGAAAAAGTTGCTTGATTGACAGAGCAATAGGTTGCTTGTTTGACTTGAAAGGCGTTTAAACAGTGCAAAGGATTTGATTGTCTGACTATTTGTAAACTGACTGTTGTTTGAGTTTGCAAAGGTGAAGGGAAAGCTACTGATAGCTAAGTCCATGAATGGACAAGAAGGAAGAAGGGCTGAAGGAATTCTCCTTACCCAAAGGACCTCAAGGCAACCCTTGAAGCACAAGAGGGTTTGTTTGCAAAACGCTGCTTGAATAAGAGTTTGACTCTACAGCCATTAGTTCTTTGAAAGCTTTGTGAATTTTGTTGAAGTTCTTTTGTTCATTTCTATAATGGCAACTTCTACAAGTGAGTTTTCAAAATCCTCCTCCTTTACAGGATTCTTTGATGAAGAAATGAAGCGAGACTTGTTCATCATGATGGATATGGTGAAACAAATGTATAAAGATGAAAGGAAGAGCACCAAACTTCGAGAGTAGTTGAATTCCATGAAGGAAGAGAAGCAGTTGTTTTTTGACAAATTGTAGGAAATGGAGAGTCAACTTCATATTGCAAATATGAACGTAGAAAGGATGCATGAGTTGGAGACACAACACCTTGCTTCCAAAGAAGACTTAGTCAAGCATCAATTTGAAGAAAAGGTAAAAAATTCTAGTTTGTCTTCAATTTCCTCTAAGAATGTTTATGTTAGTTCTTTTGAAAAACATACAAGAGGTATATGGTCCAAGTTGATGTCAAAAATGGGTTATGAAGGAAAAGGATTGGGAAAACATGCACAAGGCATTGTTGAGCCAACAATGGTTGAGTAAAGGCCTAAGTATTTGGGTCTTGGCTCTGAACAATCTTATGGAGAAAGTTCCAAAGCAGCCATGAAGGCAATTGAAATAGTTCTTAACAAGAGTTTCATTTTAGGTTCTCTACCTCAAGATTGTATTCATGGGGAATGCAATTGTTTGAAACATTCTTTGCAATAAGAAGGTGTTCATAAGCATGCACTCGAACAAGGGAGTTGTTAAAGCTCTAAAATCATTGAAGAGATTGATGATGTTCTGAAGGGAGCCACTTCTTCATTCGATTCACCATCTCATGAAGGCAAAAAAGGTGAAAGAGAAAGGTATAAATCTGATTTTAATCACAATTCTTTTGATTATGTTAAGCATGGTAAATTTCCACATAAGCATTGGAAAAAAATTGCATGTTCCTTTTGTGGTTTGGTTAACCATAGTGTTCCTAGATGTTGGAAGAAAATGGCCACATATAGGAAACTTTTGAAGAAAATGAGGCAAGAAGCCAAAGGTCCATTGGACACGGCAAATTATGTTGTAAAGAGGATGAACATGTGTTGCAATTATTGCCATAAGCAAGGACATATTGCTGAAAAGTGTTGGATTTTGAATCCAACAATGCTTCCACGAAATTTGAAGAAGGTGGGAAAACAAAATGGCAAGAATGCAAAGGAAGTTTCCATAATCGATGTGTTTCTGAATGATTCACATGTTGATGTCAATGTGTAGTTAAAGGCAGCGCCATTTATATGGATTGGTAAGAAATGTTAGAGTTTTTATCTAATTAAGGTTGCATGTCTTTTGATTTGATACATTTCTTTGCCAATGGAATGCAAGTTGCAAGATTTTACCAAAAAAAGTGAATGAAAAAGTTGGGTATGAGACTCGCTTTATTGCAGCAAAATTATATTCATTTCAGCTTGGTAAGTACATTTTCATATGATTGAGGATCTTGCACTGAGGATCTTATACTTATGATTGTGCTTAAGAGAAAGTTGAAGAATGGAATACATGCATGAGAATGGTATGTATGAACAAAGGAATGTTCATGATTTCATTTTAATTGAACATGTATGCGTAATTGACTTGGTGGTCGATTGCTTTGTTTAAACATGCATGCAATGTCTTATCAACTAGGAAAAGTTGATTTTGTCTCCAAGATTGAAAAAGGAGATAACAATGAAGTGTTTTCACAAGAGGTGGAATTATTTCTACTTTGAAAAAGAATCGTCAAGTTCTTTTTGTACATGCTTGACTTGGAAAGTCAGTTGTTTGAAAAAAGTATGTTTTTGTCAGCTTGTGATTTAGTCGAACATTTGTACACAAGATGTAAGAGACATGATGATGATTCACATGATGTGAATTTATGTCGTCAAGTTTTTTTTTTGCATTATGTTGTTTTTACTTTCATTGGTACATATGCAAATTTCAGTTAAGTATGCATATATTTATGATGTAATCTCACGTTTGTTTGAGCCACCTTGGGTCGTTGATCAAGGAAGCGATGTTTAGCTACCTTCTATAAACTTCTCAAACGGAAATTTTGAATGAGTTTAAGGAAGACAGTTCTTAACAGGAGGACAAGCGCATCCAGGAAGGGAAGTATCAACTACCTTCAAGTTTTGGTTCAAAGGCATTATCCATGCAAGGCAAGTGTATGGAGGTTGAAAAGAAAAGGGTGTTGTACTCTCATCCACTGTACAGATCAGTATATCAGTCTTTTGGGGTCTAAAAGATTCCTAATGGGGAGGAGTGATCAGATATTGATCCATGACCTAAATGAGAGATTAAATTTCAAAGTGTTCAAAAGACTATCGTACCTAAGTGATCGAATAGATCTCTTCTTCTTGATTCCGGCACCACGAACGGTTCGAAAAACCAATACCATATGAAGGATTAAATCAAGATTAAGCGCTAAATCGCTCCTTAAGCGTCTTCCTTAAAAGTGTGAATTAAGCACGTGGGTAGTATTTGGAAAGTGGTAAGCAGTATCTCACGCGCCCTAAAGGCTAGAAATGGTATTTCTAAAATTCACACGATTAACCTTAGCGTGCAACACGTAGCGCGAGAAAACCACTTTTCTGGCGCGCTCTCGGTGTGATATCGGTCGTGCAAGAATCTGGGCGAGATTGCGCAACAGTCGTTCGATTAGACAGGTCACATCAATGGTGGAGATCGTTCAGGTTAGTTGGTTAGCAGACGATGCCATAGTTGTTGGATCAAGAAGGATAGATCGACAGTGGAGATTTCGCTATTTGAAATGCTTCCGGTGAGGATTATCCCTAACCGCTAAGATTATACCACCTCATATGTGCGCCCAAATAGTTATTGTAATAGCTCACCTCCGACAGTCATCTTGGCGGAGTGGAGAAATTTAGGTGGATATGCCAATTTTAACTTAAGTTAGGTGTAGTTCACCAAATTTGGTGGAGTATCCCTAGGGGATATTGATTAAATGCACACGAGGAGTAGTTTTCGAGCAAAGAGAGAGAGAGTGAAACAAGAGGATAGCTAGGCCAATTGGAGCCTTCTGAATCCAATGGAATAGTCCAGCAGAGAAGCTGAAGAAGTCATCTGCATGGAGATTTTCATCGAGGGAGATTTTGGAGCTTAGGGCCACCAAGGGTTGGTGGCAGTTGTAGGAGCTACCAGTACTCGTTCTCAGCGAACCAACAGTCATTCCTAAATGTAATGAGCCTTCTAAATCCATTGTAGGGATTTGCAGAATAATTTGAAGACTTCAAAATGCCGATATGCTATAGGGAAGTTTCAGGTAGCCTAGTACCAACCGTGGAGGAAGGCCTAGATTGGGGATGCAATGCTCATTTTGAGAAAATGATTAGTCTATTTTCACTGTCTGATATGTGTTGGAGATAATATATGAGGTTTCAGTGATAGTTGGAAAATTTTGAAGGAGTTAGTGCCATCAAGAAGCTCACGGTAGCTTAGAGCAATAATTGAAGGAATCAAGTCTAAGGGAGCTTAGATCTGTTTGCAGAGTGATGACAACCATCACAGGGATATAGATGGTATTCTAAGCCCATTGGTTCAGTTCAGTAACCTTTGGAGTCAAGTGTGGAACTTGTAAAAGAAACTTTGCCATAATCCCAAAGAACCAAGTCAAGATGACAAAAGCTCAAGGAGACGTAGCCCACGATATTCAGGTGGACTCCTAGATTGAATTTGTTGTTATGTGTCGATGTTTAATTGTTGCATTATATGGCTGTTATATGTGTTTAATATCAGTGGAAACAAATGAACTTAAAGCACTTAAACAGTTAAAAGAAAACACGCATTCGTTTCAAGTATTTAATTCCGCAAATGTCATATATAAGCCAAATCATTTATTTATTTAATTGAGTGGCAGGTTCTTGTAAGCATAACAAGTTATCAAACCCCCATTTCAGATCAGTTGTACTATGTGTAAGTACATGCATTGTGTTATACATTGGGTGTAGGTGTATGTATTACGTTGTGATGTACACCGGATGTAGGTGTATGTATTGTGTTTTGTTGTACAATGGGCGTAGGTATATGTGTGGTAAGTCAGGTGTAGTTGCATGTATTACATGGTGTTGTATGTCCTATGTGGTTGTATGTGTGTGATGTACATTATGTGTATGTGCACATGGTTGAGAAGAAGGCACTGGGTATTTGTCAGGTGTGGCAACCGATTTGTCGTGTGTATGACATAACAACAAAGGTAGAATCTAAGGATTGATTAAAGGATAAGTATCAAGATAAGTATCAGTATTTTATTTTAGTTTTATTAGGCATGTGATTTATGATTATGGTCTATGCTACTTACATATGATCTATTATTCTGGTTTATGATAATTAGATGTGACTTATGATTTTGATCTATGATGATTATGTTTTAAGCTAAAGTGATGTGATATTTTATACATGATGATTTGGTCAAACTTATGCTAGTTTGACTTGTTGTGACAAGAAGTGAACGGGATTGAAAGTGTACCTTATTGACGAGCTACCAATGATATAAGATGTGAATTTATTTCAATTTATTTTAAATCTAATGGCATTTATGTGCTTGGTACAGGAAAGCATGGGAAATGCCCGGTTGGATGGTTGAAAGTGATGGCAAGCATTAGCAGCAACAACAGAAGGAGTTGGAACAGGCAAAAGTATCTTTGTAAAGCATTCAGGAGCAAGGCCATTGTGGGACATTGGTACCCAATAGTGTCCATTTAGTACCATGAGCATGCTATGATGGGTATGATGGTTTGAGGAACGTATATGTCTTAGTATTTTGACCTTCCGATGCAAGGAATCCTTGCCAAGGGATGGATCGGCCGGGATAGGGACTGTTGGAGAACTTGGAAGGTGAGTGACTACAAGAATGGGGTGACCGAATTGCCCGAGGGACTATGTAGCAGAGAAAGGAAGGTCGGGGATGGATTTGTTTTGGTCATTAGCATTGCCAAATGGAATCAAATGTAGATTGGGAGTGTGCCCTGGAATAATGATCTAGTAATTGTTTACTGAGAGAACAAGTGGCGTTGAATTGTAGCATTGGACATTGGATGGAGTTTTGACTTTGACAGTGCATTCTAGACTTCCTAAGAAGGAGGTGAATCCTGGTACTACTTTTGAGGGTGGAGGCATGAGCCTCTGGATTCGCTTGTTGATTGATACAAGCATCATATCCTTTTATTTGTTGATTAAGAAAATGTGTATATGTGTATATTATTGTAAATATTGTATCGAACTAGTTTATAAACCTCCATAGACAGTATGTTTATTTGTTGATTGAAGCAAATGTGCTTAAGTATATGTGGTTGTTATTATAAATACTGTAATGAGTTTTGTTATACAGCTCTAATAAACATTATGTTCATCATGTTTTAGCAGATGGTCATTGTAAATACTGCAATGAGCTATGTTGTAAAGCTCCATAGGAAGTATGTTTTGTTTTTCAGCAGTCTTGTTGGTTTATATGTGTCATTCAACACTAAATACAGTGTTCCCCCAAGGGGGAGGGTTCTATAACAACCTTGGTTAAAAATGCAAGTAAAATATATAATACCACAGTCATGGGACACATATTCCAAGCTGAATGTTGGGAAAAACATCCTAGTGTGGGTGTTCATTGGTTTATTCTGGCTAAAGAAATTGGCAAAGGCAATGGAAAAGGCTTTGGAAAGGCAAGATAACATTTTTAACACATTTATTTATAAAAATAATGGAAATTAGGAGAAAAGGAAGGTGAAAGGTCACAAGTTGCATGTGAGGAGGAAAATGAAGCAAAAAAATGGAAAATGAAGAAAATAGAGGCCTCATTAATAAAAAGGCTTATGAGGATCAGTTGGCAATCTTTTAATCAGGCTTCGTCACTGTAGCTTTTTTTCAGTTCAGTTTTGGAGCTCGCATTCTATTCTCTGTCTCTCTCACTCTTGGACACTTAAAGTTTTCTTAGAGAACTTTGGCATTGGATCAAGAAAGGAAAAGAAGGCAAGAGGAAGGAAGGAGCAAGAAAGGAAGTGGAGGATCAAGCAACTACAACATGATTCTTTACAGGTAGCCATTTGCATGTGTGATTTCCCTGCTAGATTTCGCATGCATGGTATTGCATGTAGTTCTTTATTGTTATGGCATGTGTTTTTCCAGGTGTGAAAGATTTTTCATCCTAGCCTTTCCATTTTCGGATAGCCATGGTGTGATGGGGCTCTCAGGTTTTGGTTGAACTAGATTTTTGGATGGATTCAAAGCCAAGTGAGGAGGATCTCTGAATAATAGAACACATGGCTTAGTAACCCCTGAACCGAACTGTGGGTTGTAGTAAAGCTAGATTTTGTGTTGCCTCAATGGGCCTAGGAATCCTTGACTGGTGAATGGCGGGATATACAGTAAATACTAAAGGTGGGTGCTCTCCATCACGCCTATTAATCCCGGGATTGGATATGGGGTAAATCTTGGAGAGTGGGTCTCAGTTTAGGACCTAGTGATCTGGTGTGGATTACAGTAAAGCTTGAGAGACTAGGACACAAGAAAATTCCTCACGGTGTAGGTGGATAAATATGGTAGCATCCATGCTTTTTTGGGCCTAGTGATCTCGTGGAGATCATGGTAAATCCTGTTATTACATGTTTGTTGTTTTGGCCTAGTGATCCAATGTGGATTACAGTAAAGCCTAGTTTCTATTGATGAGGGCGATGTGGTTTAACATCGGGATGCCCTAGTTGGTTCTTTTGGTTTGAGTCCCACATTCATGCTTGGAATATGGCACGGGGGTGAATGGCTGAAGAGAGAATTGGCTCAACAATTCTATGGTCGGGTGGAAGGTGGTAGTCCCATCCCGGGTTGGCTTTTGCATTCATTAATAAGAGTTTCTTTCCTTGGTATGTTATGTGTAAATTTACTAGTTTATATGTGGATTCTTTGGTTGATGTATCCTTGACATTTATGTTGTTATTATGTTGGTTATAATCATGTTTTATGACAGTGATGATGTATGGCTCTCCTCATGTTTTTATTTGTAAATGAATGAATCTTGTATCTATAACCTAATAGATGATAATGTGGCTAATGATATAAGGTAACAGTGCTTCTTAGCGATTCTCAGATAAGTATGAGACCCTTATGCCCAGATATGTTGTTTAAACCTGTAGAATATATATTTGTGACATGCTTAACGAAATGCATGTCATGGCTAGTAGGGTTCCAGTCAAGTCTTTGTTTAATTAATTGCATTTGCATCATTATTCTGTTGTTATCTTTCAGTTTTGAAAGTGTCATTGAGTTCTGGGCAGTGACATGGGCTCTAGGCCTGAAAAACTGGCACAAATCTTAGAGTTGTAGGCACACGTCTAAAGATAAAATTCCCCAGATGCATGCATACTCGTGTTGTGGGAGAATTTGGAGCCTCTTGGACGCATGCTTGTCCATATCAAGGGAGTGTCTAGGTTTAATGGATTAAATTTTAGTTAGTCTCAAGGGTTGGCTACCTAAGTGGCTAGGATGGCTCCTAGGAGTTTTGTTGTTGAGGTGGAAGGTCTGTGTGTTGTCCTTCCATCAATTCCACTTCCTTAGGGTCACTTTGGAGGTTGAATCCCATTATAGTGGCTTCTCGCCGCATATTTACCCCGATTGGTCAGTTACTTTGGTAGATGTGGGATGAGGGTGTTACAAGTTGCTTCTTGCATGTGATTTATTGGTGCTCCAAATAGGTAGCGCTGCCTTATATATATAATATATATATATATATATATATAATATATATATATATATGAGTTTGAATGGGTGGCTCTAGGAGGCCCAAGCCGACTTGTTCCCAAGGAGGGCTGACTTGACAATTTTGGTGAACTTTGACTCAATACAAAATTCAAATTTTTTTCTTACAAATTGTCCAAATGGGATATGACTCAATTACATTTTCTTTGACTCAAAATAATTTAATTTTTACTCTTTTGACATAAGCTTCAAGAACATGCTTTGACCAATAATAATAATAATAATAATAATAATGAATATAATAGATATGTCAATCCCAGATCTGGGTGACGCCTCGGCATTCAATGGTTCTCATGCAGTTTAATGGCCCCAGGTACTGCCACCTGCAATGCAGCGTGGCGTCCTAGATCACAAACGATCGCGGAGGGAATGTTTTAATGGTTGCAAGATGAGGCAGGTCGGCGCCATTAATGCCGGACGCGCCTCGAAGCTGCCTGTTGAGGGTTAAATACATGGCGTTTCCTTATGTTTATTCCACTTCCAGTGTTCAGGTCTCTGGTTCTAGTTCTGGTTTTCAGTTATGGTGTGAAGGTGAGAACACACCCGTCTTCAGAGGCAAGATTCAGGCTTGCTCGGGCTTGAATTTGCAGCACCTCAATTTCACCTGCGCGCTCCACAGAGGAACTCGCTTAGTGGCTTGGGGTAAGTGGTATGTTATCTGTAATATCAGTTTTGTCTATGTTGCTTCTCGGTCTCGGGCTTCATTTGTCTGCACTTACGGGCCTCGGGTTCAATTGGGTCATTCCTCTGGTTTTAGGCTCTGTTCCTTTGATTTTTCTATGTCTGTTGGCAAAATGAAGCGCCATGGGAAGCGGATTCGTTCGGGTGGCTACCCTGGCAGTGGCAAGCGGCCCTCAGTTAATCCTCATTCCAACCCCGCGCTTTCGCTCATCAATCTCTTTTCCTCTCCTGAGGACCTTCCCCCCAGCAATCCTCCTCGCAAGTCGATACCCAATAGTGCCTTTCAATCCACCCATTTCAAATTCCAGAGCAATTTGAATAGGCCTTTGATTTCTGCTCAGATCACCATTCTCATGACAGAAGAAGAAAACCAGGTCGCCCCCCTTTCCTGCATTGTGCCCAACCCCTCTCACAGCAGTGACCGCTCCTCGGTCGAGGATTCTCTGGGTATCAAGCAGGAGATTGAACCTGTTCTGTAGGTTAATTTGCCCCCTATTATCCCTCCCCTGGTTGACTGTGACCAAATTGAAGCAGAGACAGATGTAGGAACCGCCGACCTCGACAAGGTGATGGAAGGAAAGGAGCCTCTCAATCATGATGACGCGTGTCAGGATGCCGAGGAGACACATGGGGAAGCAGAGGAAAATGAATAACCTACAGTGCGGTTTGCCTTTTTTGGTTCTTTGGTGGGTGCTCAGAGAGCATTACCCAGACATTTTGGCCATGGTTCAGCTTGACGGCATCAACTCCAGGTTTTGGTCTTCCACCGATGCAGCGTCTGTTCTCCTCCTGGACCTTTGCTACCAGTTCTGCTCTTTTGTTTCTCTTCTTGTCTATCAATCTCTGTCCGCTTGTAATGCCAATTTAGTTGGCTGTATGTTTCTATTTTCCCCCAATTCTCATAGTAATGGGGCAGTTTTGTAATGTTAATGGCTCTCGGGTTCACGGCCTTGCAGCCTCCGCCATATGTAAAAATATTTTGATTTCCAGTTAATATAATTAGTTGTTACAAAGAAAAAAAAATAATAGATATGTAAATGATAAAAAGTACATTTTATTATATTATGAAGACTGAAACTAGTTACATTTTCAACAGTGCAAAAGTGACAAAGTTTTACCCACAAAAAACGTCATTTGATGCCTTAAAATGCTCCCAGAAGGTTTCAAACCCCAATTTTCCAACTGGATGCCATAAGTAAAAATGGTCTTGAGAGAGTATTCTTCTACTTTTTCCGCTCTACAATTATTGAGATGGATGACAAACAATATAATGATCCAATCCAAACTATTTGATGACATAAAACATAAAATACAAGATTTTGTCATCCTTTTTTCTTGCTAAACATCCCATGTGAGAATTTTCCTTTCAAGGAGAAGCCATAAAAGGACAACATTTGAGTGGTCTTTGACCCTTCCAAACTAAATTAAACCACCATTTTGATTCACGGGGCATATTTTGTTGAATCAAACCATTGTATATGTGCTTTGGTGAAATGACCTCACATTTCTTATTTTTAGACCAAGAAGGAAAATCCTCTTCATCCCTATTTAAAAAATACTTTTTTTCCCCAAAGTCATCCAAAAAAGACTCCATTCACCTATAAAAACCAATAGGATTTGTAAATTTTGAGCAAAAGCTAGACTTGATTATCAACATCTATGGGATTATATCTAGCCACATCTGTAATATAATAAACAACATCAGAATTTAGAAATTCTACCAGATCCACAAATAATTTGTGTCTACTATCACACCCAATCTACTACTATCTCACCAAATTAATACTTTCCTGCAATTGCCAATTTTTCGCGTGATCCATTTTTTCCATAGTTTGCATCCCTCGAACTACATTTTTCAAAATCATAGACCCACCCCTATGTCATTTTTTACTATTGTCTTAACCATACCTCCACTGACTTATCCTTTAAGTCTTTTAACCTCGTGATCAAGCTCCACAACTTGTTTTCAAAAATAATCTACCATCCACTTTTTGCAACAAAGGCTAAAGCAAACAACTTCATATTTGTCATGGCCTAGCCTCCATTTTTTTTGGAATTTCTAATCTTTCTTACTTCACCAGAGACAAACCTCTGTTAGTGGTGCAACACTTGATAAAGGTTCTATTATTAGTTTTCGAAGAGCTCAAAGTTTTTTCCTGCTCTGTTTATTGAATATTGCTTCAGAACATTGATGAAAAATAGAGGGTGGGTCCTCAACAAATCTAAAAAAGCATGGATTAACATCAATTCTTCTATTTCATGTTTTCCAGTCTCATAGAAACTTTTTGATGGGACATTTATCTTAATCTTAACACAATATATCTTTATCGAAAGTTTACTCATTCTACATTTACATAAACACTAAATGCTTTAAACAAATCCAGCTTCGGGGCGTATTGTAAAGGTGGCAGAAATACACAATCTCAGTTAATAAATACAAATTATATCGCTGATATTTTTAAATTGATATTTATAGATATGTTGTAGTCATTTATCATGCCTTCAATATTTATACAAATAATTATAAGTGGCATATCAGCTTTTACCATCTAGCATCGGTATAAGGACTGGGCATTTTTTTGGACATGAATCACATTGTTGCAAGTAACTTTCCATTTCTTAATTGCAGACTTAGAAAGCTCTTGAATACCTAATGAGGTAAGCATAAACCCTATCACCATGTTTCAAAGTGGGATTTTGATGAATAATTTATTTTCCCTTGTTTCATGTGAACTAATGTGGTTGTTGAAAGTCATTACTGAGAATTAGCTGAGTCTCCTTGGATGCTTGTAAATGTTCTTGAACTATTCACATCTTAGAATTACAATCGTTATAACTCTATCCATAGCACATGCATCACATTCAACATCACTTTATCACTTATAAATTATGAATCTTGATTGTATGTGGATTACCTCATTTTTATCCCATTTAATGTCTCAATAAATTTTATTATTCGTATTTCCCCATAAATTAGCATTTCTTTAATATCTACATCATTTGAAACACACTCCATATCAAACACCCTATCAAAATAGGTAATTTCAACATTGGTTCATCCCTAAATGCTTTCTTCAAGAAGTGAAATATTTGGGTCATATTGTATCACGAGTGTGTCAAGTTGGATCCTAAGAAAATCAATGCCATGAGGGAATGGTCAGTTCCCAATACCTTGAAGAACTTAGAGGTTTCTTAAATTGGCAGGATATTATCACAATTTTTCAAGAATTATAGTCAAATAGCATCACCTATAACAAAATTATTGAACAAAGAAACATATTCTTATACTAAAGAAGCAACCAACGCTTTTGAAATATTTAAAGAGGATGTGTGTACAACTCCAATCTTGCGGATACCTGACTTCACAAAAACCTTCATTGTGGAGTGTGATGCCTCATGCCATGGCATTGATGCAGTTTTGAGGAGTGGAAGTATGGATTAAAAATTGGAGTTACATCCAACTTCATGTGTACATCCAGTTATCCATGTTTCTTGCATAAATAAAGTAATTGGTGACAAGCTCCCAGTCCATACTATTCTACTAGAGATTAATAAAGAAGGGAAAATAATACTAGAACTCAAAAAAAAAATTGGAGGAAAGGAATATGCAGTTGAGAAATTGAACAATTATGGAGCACCTCACCAAATGCAAAAGCATACCAGTGGAAGAAATGACGTGGGAAGATGAGTTGTTCATGCAAAAACGCCCACAAGTGTTGAGGACAACACTTATTTGAGTGGGAGGAGCATGTTAATCCTTATACAAGTCCCATGTTAATTGTAAAACCCCTTATTAGTATCTAGATATTAAGTAATTACATTCCTATTGCTATGTTGTTATGTAGGCTAGAACCTCTTATAGTCCCATTTTAATATAATTGTACATATTGTCTAAAATAACTAGTCTTAAAATCATTAAATATTATCTTGTACATTATATTCGTTGTAAAAAAAAAAAAAAAACAAAAAACAAAAAACAAAACTAACTGCTTCAAAAAATACTAAATTAATCATTTTTGTCACACCAAATACCTACTAAATAACATTCAAATAAATTAACTAACATCCATCCACACTATTATATATTAAAAAAAAAAATCAAAAATCTTAATGAAATCTCATTAAAAATCATTCCGTAATTGTCAATCAAATATATTTCCTCATGGGTAAGCATGGGCAAGTCAATGTGAACATACGTTTAACAAAGGAAACAAACAATTCATTATAAACTTTTCTATTCCTTTATTAGTTGTTATTTTCAATTATGTTTTTCAAATAATTAAATGTTATATATATGTTAGGGAGTTGTTATGTATTATATTTTAGAAAATACAAATAATATAATAGCATTCAAAGCTTTTAGGTTTACATACTGCTAAACTCATGTGGAATAAACTTTTTAATTTTTATATATTATATAAATTTTTAAGAATGTATTGCCAATTATAATTATTCTATATAAAAAAAATAATTTTAAAATAAATATTTTTTTATAAATATAGTTTTCTTTGTGATGAGGTAGAATAATTTAAAATAAATGTTTTTTATAAATATAGTTTTCCTTGTTATGAGGTAGAGAATATCATGTTTTGCTAAGTTTACTAGTCCAAAATTTTGTGGGAAAAAATCACTTACTATGTTAAAAGTTGGTGTAGCTTTAGTGGGATGAGATTTGGAGATGTTGACAATTTAGATATGCCTAAGTCCTAGCTACTCAAAAGGCACAAAACTTAACTCAAAAAAATTAAAGATAGTTTTCTTAATAGATAATATGATTTGTTTTTACTGAGATTTTTTTGAAGTTTTTTATGCGGGTTTTTCCTGTCTAATTTCTCTACAATCCTGTAGGATATTTATTGAACTGCAAGATATTTATTGAAATTACTTGATGGGTAACCCTGCACAATTCAAGTGCCATAGAGAGATTTTTCAGGGTGCTGAATTTATATATACAATCAAAAAATCAGTTTAAATAACACAAATCAAAATTTTAACTCAAATTTTTCTACCACATTCTTGTACCAAAAAATTCAAATTCTTATACCAAAAAATTCAAAAAACAAAACAATTCCAAATGAATTATTTAGGATGGTCATGGATTCGAAGAGAGACTGGCCCATCCGAATCAAACATTGTTTATACCTTTATTTGAATAAGCATTTTGTAAATATTTCCGTGCATACCACAAATTTGTTGACACCGTTATTCCGATAGACAGCCAGCATTCTTTCTATATATACAATTTGACCATAACCATCTAAGGAAATTAAGTGAAAGAGGACGGTATATATATATATGCGCTGCAATCCATTGAACACTGCGTAGTTCATTGATTACTCCTTAATGGAATAACTTTTAGTTCTCCTATTTGTTTCACAGACAGTGGGATACCTGTTGATAGATCAGCTTCTGTGGACTGGGGGAATCTTTATCGAGCGCCCTTCAATTAAAAATTTGAGTTGTCCTATTTCTGTCGTCTACATTATGACATTACACCATTAAATTCAGTACCAATCCATCCTTTCCCATTACAGAGGCCCCTTATCAATGAACTTTGCTTCATTGATTAAATTTGACTTTTGCTTCATTGATTTTAGATTCAGTTACTCTGGTTCATGGGTTCATAACCTGCCTGCGCTCATTGTTTTTCCTGAATTTAAATTTTGCTTCTTTATCGTGCATGTCTTACTGTTCACACAGGCCTTGCACAGGTTCAAATGGCCTCGTCAATAGCAATGAGCTTACACAACAAGGTACATGCAGCCTCAAATCTCTCTGCAGCTCCCAACACCCAAATGCATCCAGTCTACGAAAGGCTAAGGAAGCACTTCTCATACTTTGCTCCAAACAAAAGTTTTCCAATCTACCTGGAGAATGCTGGCGCAAGCCTGTGCCCCAATGTGGTCATAGATTCGATGGCTAATTACATGAGATCTATGTATGTTCAAATAGGGGCTGGATATGAGCTTTCCATGAGAGCAAAAGAGGTGGTGGACTCTGCTCATAAATTCCTGAAAACATTTGTGAATGGTGATGAAGTTGGAGAGGTTGCATTTGGGTCTTCATCTTCACAACTCCTAAAAACTCTCAGCCATTGTTACCTCAATGTCCTTAAGGAAGGGGATGAAGTGATTGTTCATGAGGCTAATCAAGAAGCAAATGCTGGTCCATGGGTTAAACTGGCAGAACAGAGAGGCCTCCCTATCAAGTTTTGGAAGCTGAATGAGGACTTCAGCTCAAGCTTGGAATCACTTGGTCGGCTCTTATCCACCAAGACAAGAATTGTAGCAGTAGCCCATGTTTCCAACGTGTTGGGAGAGATCCTTGATTTGGAAAGAGTGGTTAAATTTGTCCGGGATGAGATGGGTTGCAAGAGAGCCATAGTGATTGCGGATGGAGTAGCCTTTGCTCCTCATCGTGCAATCGATGTAGAAAAATGGGGTGTGGACTGGTATGCTTTTAGCACTTATAAGGTATATGGCCCTCACATGGCTGTTTTGTTTGGCACCCATGATGCTTTTAATGAAATCAAGGATGAAATGCCCAACTTTTATTTCATTCCCAATCATCATTTCAGTAGCAAATTTGAGCTTGGATGCCTTAATCATGAAGCCTGTGCTGGGATTCTAGCTCTTCAAGAGTACCTGCAGCATTTGGCAAAAGAAGAGGAGTTGGCCTTAAAATTGGCTACACAAGGGGAACAACAGAGTGACTTGGTGAAGGAAATTGAGAAGTCTGTTTCTGCTCTTGAAGTAGGTAGTTCTTCCAAGTTTTCTAGAGAACTCGTTGAAGCTGCATTCCGAACTGCTAAACTGTTAGAGGAGCCCCTACAAATGGCATTGATCAACTATCTCATGTCTAGATCAGATGTTCGAATAGTAGGACCTGCCAACGGAGATGGAGAATGCAGGGTTCCCACCATCAGTTTTATCCACATGAATAAGAAATCCTCTGCTATTGCCCAAGCTCTTTACAAAAGAGGTATTGCTATTAGGAATGGACATATGTATACTCACAGGCTCATCTCAGCTTTATGCTCAACTGGTCTCCTGTTCACCAACAATGTGAATGAAGGGGTAGTGAGAATTTCAATGATCCATTACAACACCCCTTCCGAGGTCACATATCTCATCTCTTGTTTAAATGATATTCTGTGAATATCAGATAAGTGAACGTCTGCAACAAGCCGTGTTGGGCCTCCTATCAAGGGCCATCACTCTGCTGTGAGATCAGTTACTCATTTTAATTTTGATTGAAAAAACTACTTGTTCTTCTCTAACGGAGTTTGTATTTGTAATTACCACCACAGATGCATCAAATGTACTTCTTGTTAGAAACTCGTTATGCACATAAGGTGCAATTAAATATTTACAAGTTCCGTGGGACAAGTTTTTTCGGTACACCAAGACAAGTTTTCTTCCACCACATTCTACTAATATTACTTTCCTTGCAAGATAGCTTACAAGAGAACAACATCAAGATATTTGTATGCCACTTATATAGTTATATATGGGCTGTCATAGTTTGAGTTTGAATGTGCACTGCGAATTATCTTGTTTAAGTAAATAGAATCTTTGTCCCAGAATTTAAATCGGGGTATGTTTGACAGAAACAAAATTAAGCAAAGTCTTTCTGTAGAAATCACATGAGAGAAATTTTGGCTTATGCATTTCGAATCAACAAGTGTGGTTCATGATTTCATCATCAGGAAAGACTTTGCTTAATTCATTATGAATCACAGAAGCCTGAATATAGAAACAGAATTATTAATAGATTTGTGCAAATAATTGTTAACATCCTTGCATCCTTGCATTATGTTATCTTCTAAATTTTTTCAGATCTAATTTCATTATTTCCTATTAGTATGAGGGAAATACAAAGTAGAATTAATATATATATATATATTAAAAGTATTATTCATATTACAATACATAATGTTTATGCTGATAGGCATGTTTATTTTGGAATAAGGTTTTCTAAATTTTAATTTAATTATCAATAATTATATAGATAGTGTTTATTTTGGAATAAGATTTTCAGAATTTTAATTTAATTATGAATAATTGTTCCATGTAGTGATTTAACCTATATGAAATATTATTAGTTGTATTCACAAATTAAAGATTGAGATTTATTTCAAAAGTAATTATGTCATTTTTATCATTTTAATTATAGTGGTTAATTAATTATATCCATTAATTAAAACAATATTATATCAATAAACATCATATTAAATTATCTATGTTTTTTTTGGCATATGGTAATGATAAGTTGTAGTATTGTAAAAAAGTCTATGCACAGATTAAGAGTCTCCATGGTAAAGGTGGGGATGTATATGTGTTTAACTCATATATTAATTTTTTTTATAATCAATAATAATAATTTAAAATAAAATTATAATTTAGTTAATTACAATTATTTTTTCGATTGTGGTAATGTGTGATACATCATCAACTAAGTGCTTTGATGCTTATCATGGATTGATGCCTATTGATGTTTACCAACAATTTAATTTATATCACTGCACTAGTTGTTAGTTATTATGTGGATGGTAGGGATTTAAAATCTACATAATATTATATAATACTCTTTTTTGTATTCACCGATCAACGATCGAGATTTATCTAAATAGTAATTCCACCCTTTATGTGGTTTTAGTTAAATTGACTAATTCAAAAAAATCATATAAACATCTGCCAGATGAATACGTGTTATGGTTTTTTGGACATCCGGTATTAGTAATTTTTTATGATTATCTTTAATTTGGGAAAGTGTGAGATGTATCATAAGATATGTGTTTTTATGTTGTTTGTATGTCTACAGGCATTTACTATCTATTAAACTTATATGGTTATGCTAGTATTACAACCTATTATGAAGGAGACATGGTCCATCACATAAATTTAGACATGTAATTTAATTTTCACTTTTTACTTTTACTTTTTTTAAATATTTTAATACGAGCATTAAATAAGATATCTGAGTATCTATGTTAACTAATATATTTCAATATCAACTTCATAAATCCCCCAATGAGCATGGTATATGCTAAGGCACAAGTATAAATACTTCACGTGAGGGGGAACTAGTCCATCATTCCACTCAATGGAGAGGGGAAGCATGGTTGTCCCACCCTCCATATGGCACACACCCCTTACAATGATAAGCCATGTCAACTCGTAATAGGTGATATCATTAGTCCATCAAGTAGGTATGTCAAAGGCTCTAGAAATGGGGAAAAGTAACTTTGTTCACAGAAGGCTTGTTGGTGATGGCATGCTTGCTTTGAGCACGCAGATCCTTACTTCCCTTCTGCTAACCTTCTTTCCTTTTGCTACTATTTCTATTTTACATTGGGGGAAGCCTAAGTCCACCTGACCTAGCCTCATCCTGGGCTCCACTCCCTCGTTTGTCATTGTTCTTTTGTCGATGCTAAAAGCCACTCTTTTTCCTTCACTATACTAGGGTGACACTCACAGGATTTATGTCTAGTGATAGACTCTAGTGGTTCTAGTAGAATTGGCAGTCATAATGGGGATTCTCTCCGCACTATTATATTGTTTCCTTGCATCGGGACTCAAGTAAACATCTTCTCACTTTTGTTTTGCACCAGGTGCTACCTATGTTGGTTTCTTTGTTTGAATTTTTTGGAGGATTATGTTGGTTTCAGTGTGTTATCTATGTTGTATTCTCTGTTTGGATGATGTTTGTGGGCTCCATTTCCTTAGGTTTTTCTTTCCCTTACCTCCCTCACTTTCAATTCTCCCTTGACTCCCTTTCACTCCATATGTCAAATCACCTTGAGCTATCTACACTTGTGGCTCTTCTACATCTTGATTCCATCCTCCTTTGCATGCTCGCTCAACTAGCTCTTTCTTTGCTTGGGGCAGTATTGTGTTGTCTATTACTTATGCTTTCTTACCTTCATAGCCATGATGCCTCACTAGTGAGCATGTAACCATAGGGGTGCCTCCAACATATTCAAAGGAAATGCTTGTGGAAGACACTGGGCTCATCTTATTGCCCATTGTTTCCATACTTTGACACCTAAGCATATTTAGCTAGGATTTGATCATGCTTCCTCAAATCCAATGGTTGATCAAGATGAATTTTTGAATGCTAAAATTATATATTCTATACCATATTGGATCCCTAACCTAGGACACACCAAGGGAAGACAAAGTTTACACCTTTGCACCATAGAGTTATAGATACTTCCACTACCATTGGGTTATGCTTTAGATGCTTAGCATTTACTAAAATTTCCCTGAATTAGGCCTATGGCCCTGCAGTATCCTAACAAGATTTTCCATTGAACCTCACTGCCCAAAAGATTGTAGTGACCAAACCCTCACTCCTTTTGTAGTGAACAAATCATATATTTAGGAACAATAGAGAACAACATGTGCTTCCTTGAGTAAGGGCGTCATTGGCCACTATTAGTATTAGGTGCCTCAAGGACGACCTCTCACACCACAAGAATTAACAAAGTAGCATGTTGCTTCTTAGATCAAACTTTAAAGGCCAGACATGCACAAGAAGACCACTACTCTAGAAATCAAACTTATTGATCAAGAGAATAACTATAAAAAATTCTTTACTTGCTTGCCAAAATAGGACCGAGTTGCTCCAAAGAATATGTTGTAATACGACAGATAAAGAGGGTGCCTAGCTAGGCTGGGATCACCTCCACTAAAACCAGGCAAAGGGAAAAGGGGTCTTAAAAACCCTTAGAGCCTCAACTCAAAGAAAACAGAAATATTTCAATCCAAATCAGCAATGAGAAAATGATTCTAACTCTCTCATATTTATAAATTTCTCGTGGGGGTCCTTGTCCTTAAATTAATGTGAGGGGTTACAAGTGAAGCCCCTAATTTGGGGTTTTTTCCCCAACTACCCAACAATTTACCCAATGTCACCCCATAACATTGGATAATGGCTTCCCCCCTTCATTAAAGACGCCTATGGAGTTGGGTATGATACTTCGTCCTCCCTTAGACAATTAATCCATGGGGGACATTACAATCCCCCCTTCCCAACATTGTTTTTCCTTAATCAATTGTAAGTTCAATTGTTGCAAAAGTTGTCCCCCTCCTTCCAAGGATGAAGATTGCTCACGTGTCTTGTATCTTTACTTATGGTCGCTCGCAAACCCCTTCTTGGAGCCTATATCTCGTGTTCTTTTGTTTCTGTGATCTTCATGTTCATGTTATGGTAATTGCTTGATGAAAGAATCCTAATAAAAATTAAAAAGAATCCATCTAAATTCACAATCAATTATTATGGAAAAGGAAATCTAAATTAATCTTCAAAGACTCTTGATTTCCAACAACCCAAACTAACACTTACACGTAAAGAAGCTAGTATCTTGGCTTATCTCCTAGAGGAACAAAGTCCCTTCAAACAAAGAAGGACCTTCAAGTCCTCTCACTCCCAACAGGGATACAAACAATTTTTTTCCATCCCATAATGGCCTAAGGGAGACCAACCATTAATAGAAAACAAGAAAAGCATTAGGCCCAAATTAATGTATGCATAATGCTTTATAAACTATATATTTCATGTCTTTTATGGGAAGCATGCCTCAAGGCATACCTCCATACGCATAAATCATTCACAAGGGGAAAATAATAGCTAGTGACCAAGAACAATACACATTTCCCCATCTCGTCATTACAATATACACATTAGACCAACATGGCCATATTCATAAAGTATTATATAACATTATAATTTCATTAGCAACGAAGAGATCACACTTATCTATTTCACTTAAGCTTGTTGACAATTGATGAAGAGAGAGCCACTCTCCACTCAAACTCATGCATAACTATATTACAATCCTTCTTGTAGTTGTCCACCCTTGAGTCAAATGTATCACCTTAGAAGCTTCATTTTAGGTTAAAAATCAAGAAGAAGATGTGAAGGCCACTCTCACCCTCCTTCACTTACAAGATTCAATATTTTCACCTCAATGGTTGAGTTGGGGCCTCTTAACACAGTAAATATGGCCACCCAAGGCCTACACAACACAAAAGTGAGCCCCTCACTATTATAGCAGTCCATCAATACCTTCCTTTGCTAGTGCCTTACATGCCTCAATCAGATAGAATATCCAAAAATTCTTCTAGGCCCTCAAACCTCATGTGAATGCTTCCTCACTAAGACCTGGTCCAATTCACTTTGGAACTCACTTCCAAACCAAGTGGTTGTGACTTAGAATGCTTTTAGCCGCATCTTTTGCACTCACATGTGGATTAGCTCTTTTCACCTAATTTCATTCGTCATGAGTTCCCTCATATATGCAATCTCTTAGTTTCTCTCTCGTTTCGTCTACATTATTCCTTGCACTTTTTCCTCTATGTATGTTTTTCCCCAAAAGTGCTGCTCCCAACATGAGATTTTGGGGTTCCCCTTGGTTTTTGAGTCAACTAAAATCTCCTTGTGGTACATAGCCCATACTTTGGGGTAGTCCAAGACCCTCTCCCCCATTCGCTTGTAACTACTGGTAATTGATAATTTAACTACCAGATTAGGGAAATAAGGTAAAATTGAATTAAAAAAAGGATGGGAAGTTTCTCAATCCCTCAAATCTTTCCCCTCAGTGAAGCTTCCCACCCACACATCTAGATCTATGTCAATAGCCCTCTCCTTTAGTTTTATCAATAAGCAATATATATATATATAGATACCAAATTAGGGAAATAAGGTATAATTGAATTAAAAAAAAGATGGGAAGTTTCTCAGTCCCCCAAAGCTTTCCCCTTAGTGACACTTCTCTCCCAAACATTCAAACTATGTCAATAGCCCCTCCTTTCATTTACAAATAAGGATATATATAATATAAAATATATATATATAATATATTATAATAATATATATATATATAGAAATATTAACTACCAATCAGGAAAATAAGGAATAATGAATTAAAAAAAGATGGGAAGTTTCTCAGTCCCCAAAGCTTCCCTCAGGAGCTCTCTCCAGGCATGCATACATATGTATATCCTCTCCTTTAGTTTAGCAAAAAGTTATAATATAAAAGATATAGTATATAATATATGACAAGGTCTAGCATGTATCCGTAATGGTTATCCAACATTTAAAAAAATATAAGGGGTTAAAAAGGGACCTTACATTGTCTTACCTAGAATAGGGGTTGGGGGTCCAATTTCAAGTCCCTTACATAAACGTAGCCTCTAATTATGAGCTTTATGGGGTGCCATGGAAGTGGTTTTGGAGTTGAACAAAGGGTGACAAGAGAAGATTCATCTAAGAAGAGAAAGAAGAAGTGTATAAAGTTAAAACCTAATCATACTAATTTGGTTTTTGGGGAATGGTATTAGGATGTGTGAAGTTTTTAAAATGGCCTCCAAAGATCTAGTTGGTAGGTTCTTCGGAAGAAGGATGGTTAAGTTTGTGTTGAAGTCTTGGTTAAAGAGTTCAAGAGAGCCAATTTTAAGATATATGCTCAAATTCTTTGTATGGGCTTAAGGTTGGATGGGTTTTTATTTTGTGCTTAGAGGAGGATGTTAAAAGGGTTATGGATTATTTGTAGAACTTGTGTTTAGCCATGATGCTTTTCAAAAAGTTATCAGCCTTTTTAAATGATCGTTATGATACATTACGCATTACCCTTATCTAGTTCAAGTTACCATGGCTCCCTCTTGAATTTTTCCCAAGAGGTCCCTAAGGAAATCAATGATTCTCTTCGAATCTCCTATGAGGCATACATGAGTTTTGTAAACACTAGATTAACAGTGAGATCCAAGTTTTTGGTTGATATAGGCCTAAGGGAATGCCTAGCTTCATAATCAATTCTACGAACATTAGGCAACTTTTGAGGTCTAAAATCGACCTCCTAAGAAAAATGTACAACCAAAATAAACTTTGTAAGAACCGATGGGATTCAAGATGATGATGTCAACCATGGGGGGTGATTCACCATTTTTTTGGGTAAAAAAATAAAAAGATTAAAAAATAATAAAATTACGTTTTCAACTTGAATTTTCAACTAATCTCCCCAAGGTTCTACTCAAATTTCGAGTGAGAGTACTCGTTGGATGCAAAAGTTTATTCCTCATCTAAGGAGTACCCATGTTGGATACTTTTGATGGACCCCGCTACACAAAAAATGAGAAATACATTAAAAAAAACGTGATTGCAATCACATTTTTCATGTATTTCTCATTTTTATTGTAGCAGGTTTCATCGAAAGTATGCAACATGGGTACTCCTTGGATGAGGAACCAAATTATGCATCCAACGAGTGTTCCCACTCGAAATTTGAGTAAACCCATAGAGATAAGTTAAAATACAAGTTGAAAAAATAGTTTTTTCTTTTTTCCCTCTACAATTTGATGATGCAATCTAATCTTATTTTATTATTTCCACTATTATTTTATAATTTCCTTAGGAGGCCCATTTTATACCTCAAAATTCATGTACATAGGCTCTAGATTATAGCAGAGTTCCTTTCAAGTGTGTTCAGTGTCACGCCTATGGTCACATTACAAAACGTTGCTCTATGCCATAACCAAAGGCTTTGCAAGAGGAGAAGTAACATGAAAGGAAATGTAGACAAAATTGTGAAGATGCCACACAAGGTATCCAGGTTTCAGAGTGGTCGATATGACTTTAGTTTCTCATATTATACATGAAGTGGACATGTACACGAAGGGATTACAGTTTCTTTACATTCGTATTTTTAAAAATATTTTGCATGACACTCACTCTCATTACAACCCATGGGGATTTGGATTGATGGTGAATGGGTGTTTTTTTAAGGCACTCCATGTGAAAAGGTCATCGGTTCAAATCCCACATGGGTGTTAACCCACAAAAAAACAAAAACAAAAACAAAACACTCACTCTCATTATACAAAGGTCATTGACTCAGTATCATGAAACACTGGAATAATAACGTTCAAACATTCATGAGATGATTTAAAGCAATGCACTATCCCATTCAAGCACCTATGCAATTCAATGTCTCTTGGAAAAAATCGCAATGCGAATGGAGGCATTCTGAATGATACTGAGTATATCAAGGGGACAATGTCTCCCATGCAAAGAATCCCAACAATTTTTTTTGTTGTGATGGTAGATGATACTCACAATAGCATTCTTTGTTCTATGAAGTGTATTTTCCTAAAAGAATTTAATGAATAATCATTTACTAAGAAGCTAAACATATATGTAGAAGATTTGAACCTCGGTGGGAGAATATCACCACTCTACTTAACCATTGAACAAATAGCTAATTGAAAACAAGTCTTTATAATGGATCATATTGTTGGGTTTTATCGGGAATGGAACAAAATTATTATTTTAAAGTTAACTTTTGTAAGTGTTGAAAGAAAATGGGGGATGACACAATTGCAATAAAAGGCATCTAGTGCTAAGGGGTTTTTAGGGTCTACATTGGTTGAATGATAGGCTTGAAGCATGGATTTAGACCAAGTATATTTTTCCTTAAATCCATATGAGGGTCAAAACATTTGGATATCACTATCTTGTTGGAGGGAGTACATGTCCCTACCCCTCAGGTGATGGAGGAAATAGTTTACCAAGATCTGAATAAGTGTCCCTTGCATACATGGGGTGCCTTGGAAGTGGTTTTGGGGTTGAACAAAGTGTGAGAGGAGAAGATTCATCTAAAAAGAGAAAGAATAAGTGTATAAAGATAAAAACTAATCATACTAATTTGGTTTTGGGAGATATTATTAGGATGCATGAAGTTGTCGAAATGGCCTCCAAAACTCTAGTTGGTAGGTTCTTAGGAAGAAGGATGGGTAAGTCTATGTTGAAGTTAGCGCTAAAGGATTCATTAGATCTGATATTAAGATATATGCCCAAATTGTTTGTATAGGCTTGAGGTTCAATAGGTTTTATTTTGTGCTCAAAGGAGGGCATTAAAGGGTTATGGCTTCTTACTAGAAATGGAGTTTAGCCATGATGTTTTTCAAAAGGCGGTCAAACTTTTTCAATGCTCGCTATGAGACATCAAGCATTAACGCTATTTGTTTTAAGTTACCAAGGCTCGCTATTGAATTTTGGTTAAGAGGTTTTTAAGGGAATCGGGAATTCTATTGGGATCTCCTATGAAGCATATATGAGATTTTCAAAAACTAGATTGATGATCATATCTAAGGTTTTGGTTACTAGAGACTTGAGGGAAGGCCTAGCTTCATAATCGGTTCTACAAAAAGGTAATCATTCATATCCATAGGCTATGTATTATAATGGAGTTCATTTTAAGTGTGTTTACTATCATGCTTATAATAATGTTGCAAAACACAACTCCATGACGTTCTATCCAAAGGATTCACAAGAGAAGAGAAGTAACATGAATGAAAATTTTAACAGGAATGTGGACAAGGGTGTTGAAGGTGTCACATAGGGTATCTAGGTTTCGGTGGTCTACCCAATTATAGTTTCTTATATTGTACTTGAAGTGATATGTACACAAATGATCCCTGAATAGATTCTAATTCTTCAAGGCCAAGTAGTTGCTTTGGTAAAGGACAATTCTTACCTGACGCTTTTGGTGGACTCTTCAAAGGTATGCATTGGATGCATCCACACCAAAAGAAGGTGATAATATCTCAATTGGCTCCCTTGAGTATTTTGTCTCCTATCTCTAAGGGTTTTAGAGTGGGTCGTGAGAGTATGGTTAGTGGCCTATTTGATGGGAAGTCTATTCGATCTTCTCTAGGGGTGTTAAAGGTAGTGAAGGAAATTGAAGCTTTAATTGTTTTTGGTAGTATAGGCCCTAGTTTAGGGCTTGGTGCTAATTGATTTTTCGTCATCCCATCCATTATTAAGTGTTGATGTAAATGATTATAGTTGTGCTTGAAAAGAAGAGGTGGATGAGGGATAGGTTAGATATAACCTAAGATCAAGAAAAGAGGAGATTTGTGATGTGTAAGGTGGGGTGGAAGGGGGCTTAATTGAAGGTAGGTGGAAAAAGGGTGGTTAGGGGATGGAAAATCTCATATAACCCTACCCAAGAAGGAGGTTCAATCGAGTAAGAAATTGTCCATAGAGGAGGTTCTTAAAGCAAGCCAATGCCCTAGTATATGTTCATAATGATCATTCTATCTTCAAGTTATAGGGGTATGGGTCAGTCCTCAAAAGATTCAAGCCCCAAAACCCTAACACTTTTGCTACAAGAAATTATGGTTGCAAGTGGAGAAACATAGAGGATGGGAGTTTTTTTTTTCATATTCTACAAGTAGATCTAGAGGGTTGATCTCTAGCTTGACTATGTATTCACAAGATTCGGGCAAAGAATTCACAAACTTAAATGTGTATGCACTATGTACAAACAAGGTCACCTTCTAGGATAGGTTCTTTAATTCAAGTGTGATGGGTCACCCACACACTATTTTATGGGTGATTTGAAATTCTCTTTGGGGAACTCTAAAATATGGGGTGAAGCTACTTTAGTGGATCCCTTGTCAAATTATTTCCTTAGGAGGCTATATGAGTGCAGTGTTTTTTTGTTGCCCCTATTAAGTTAATGCCAACTGGAGGAATAAAAGAGTGGGTGGAAAATTAATATTTAAAAGGTTGGATAGGTTTTTATTGACTGAAGGATTTTGACTCAACATTTAAGGGTTATAGAAAGGCTTGGTACATTTTGGGATTCATATTATTTTCGTATTCTTTAGGAGAGAGTTGTCGGGGATGAAAAAGCCTCTGACCCTTTCAAATTCAATCCTCAACTAATGGATGACAAGGGTTTTGTCAATTTAGTAAAGAACTGATGGTACTCCTTTGAGAGGGCATGGTATGGAATCTACAACAATTCCATTTGAAGCAAATTTAAAGCAAATAAAATTAGTTGTTATGAAGTGGGCTAATGTAGTAAAGATGAGAATAACCTAAAGGTGGTTGAGAGTCTACTAGAAATTTTATATTTTCAAGAGTTAGTCAATGTCACTAGTGAGGATCACAGCTTGGGTATCTGAGATGGAAAAAAAGAATATTATTGGATGAGAAGGAAACAACATAGAGAATCAAAAGCAGAGCCATATGGCTAGAAAAGGGAGATGGAAATTCAAGATTACTCCACTAGTTTGCAACCATAGGAAAATGTTAACATTGTAGGGAATGTTTGAGAATGTGACGGGGAAATTATTACTATTTTCAAGGATCTAGTCCAAGTAGGTGTGAATCATTTTAGTGATCTCTTTAAGGAAGAAAATAGAGTTATTATAGTTGAGGTAGTTAAAATGGCTACATTCATTCCCATCTTTGCATGTAAGGATGATTATGTCAATTTGATGGAAGCAATATCCAAAGAGGAACTTCAAGAGTCCAAACATTCTTTCAAGAACTAAAAGTGTCTAGGACCATATTGATGGCCATAGAGTTTTTCCTCAATTTATATGAAATGTTTGAGGACCTTTTGATAGTTTTTAAAGAACCTAGAGAATTTGGTAGGATCTTGCTTATGTTTAATGCTACTTTCATTGCTCTAATTCTTAAATCATATAATCCTTTAAGATTGGACGAGTATAGAACTATCTCCATATGCAATTGTATTTCTAAAATTATATCAATATTATTCCAAGAAGGGTGGACACTTCTTTGTCAAAGACAATCCCCGAAGAGTAGTTTGGGTATTCAATTAGAAGACAAACTCATGAAGTTGTGGAGGTACCTCACGAAGTTTTCCACACTATTAAAACCAAAAAGATCCTTACTACGGTAATCAAGGTTGATCTATCAAAGGCATACAATAGGTTTCGATAGCTTTACTTGAGATTGACGCTCATTTATGTAAGATTTAACCTCAATTTTGTGAATTGGGATATGATTTACATTACAATAGTATCTCCCACTGTCCTAATAAATGGCTTAACTTCATATTTCTTTAGACATGGAAGGAATCTTAGACAGGGTTGTCACTTCTGCCAAAAGAAAAGGCTTGAGTAAAGTGCTTCTTGAGGCAGAAACATCAAGGATTTTAAAGGAGTTGGAGTGGGAAGGTCTTTACATATATCACATTTACTATTTCTATATGGCATTCTCCTATTTTGTGATGGGCCTTAGATGGAATGCATGAGCTTAGGAAGACATTGGATCCATACCATATGGCCACTCAAATGATGGTTAATTTAAGGGAATTCATCGTATCCTTCTTGAATAATTGTGATGAGGATAAGAATCAATTTTTACAATTGTTTCCTTTCTCTAAAGTTGAGTTCGAATCAGGGATCAAATATTTATGTTGGGTCCCTATAATACTAGTGATTACCCCATTACTATTGTAGTTGTACCCCTTATTAATATTTGTTGTCCCCATATTTTCCCCATATTGTTATTACTGTGCCCCATAGAATCCCTCTATTGTTATTTTTGTGGCTTTATATTATTATTGTTAGGTCGGCTGGGTTATATTGTGACTCCTTAGACTCCTATATATAGAAAGGAGGTTTTGTCATTTGTATCATCCAAGAATTGTTCATTTATGTAATGTAAAGGAGGTTTCCCCCTCGAAGAGCTGAATTCTAAGGCGTTGATCTATCTTTTCTATCTTTTCTTGAGCTGGTTTCATAACAGAAAGTTTTGGGAATTTTTGGATAGTGGCTTGTGGGTTAGCCCTGAAAATGTGGCAATAATTTTATGGCTTCATACACTAAATTGGGAAATTTTGGCTGCAATCACATGGAGGAAGGTGTTGTCACTTACTGAAAAATTGTTCGAATGGTGCCAAATGATGTCAAAAGAGTGCAAAAGATCAGAGAAGTTTGCAGCCATCTTTGTAACACCCTCCTTCCATATCCACCCAAGTAACCATGCCAACCGGGGTAAACATGAGATAAGAGGCTACTATGATTATATTCGACCTCCTATGTGACCTTAAGGAAGTGGAATTGATGGAACGTCACCCACAGTCATCCAACATCATCCACGGAACCTTCAGGAGACAAGTTAGCCACTCAGACAACCTGTCCCTAGGTCCTAGTGTTGTTTTAACCAACTTAGGACAGAGTAACGCTCCCCTGACACTGCCAAGGTGAGCTATAACGCTCACTAGACACTGCCTAGGCGAGTTATACCACTCCCCAGACAATACTCAGACGAGTTAGTCTCTAGGCTAACAATATATTTTGCTAGCATTTCGATATTTGAGCCACCTTTTTCGGCCCAGAACCCGAGACATTGCCCATAATGGAATGATCACTTAAAATTGGTAAGAATACAAGGAAACAAGGATGCAAAATAAATAAGTTGAACAAGACCATAACCAAATCCCTACTAGCCATGACAGGCATTTCGTCAAACATATCATCAACATGTAACCTATAGGTGTAAACAACAGAATTAAGTGTAGGGATCTCATACTTATCTGAGAATCATCATGAACCATTGTTTCCTCGTGTCATTTGTTGCCTTATAATTTATTAGATCATAGATACATTATCCATTCAGATACAAGTAAAAACGTGTTGAGATCCATACATAGATGTTGTCACAAATATACATATAGCCAACATAATAGGAACATAAATACAATGGACACATCAGCCATCAAAATCCATGTATACATCAGTACATTTTCACATGAAAACCAAGGGAAGGAATTTCACATTAATAAATGCAATGAACCAACCAGGGATGGGACTACCATATTCCACTTGATCGTAGAATGGCTGAGCCAAATCTCTCTTCAGCCATTCAACCTCGTGCCATATTCCAAGCATGAATGTGGGATCTCTTAGAACACATCAATCAAAACTCATCCAGAGCTCCCAGAGTCCATCCACCTCAACCCATCAAATAATGATTCCACCTTATGGTCGGATATCACAAAACCATCATCAGATCCGTCTATATCCCATCCATCCAGGGCTCTAGAGCGTTTGTCCATCCAAGGCTCTAAGACTAGTAACTCAACCCAACGATTTTACCGGGCTCCAGAGTGTTTGTCCAACCAAGGCTCTAGGACTAGTAACTCAACCCACCAAGGGCTCCAAAGCATTTGTCCAACCAAGGCTACACAACTAGTAACTCAACCCAAGTTGATATAGGGCTCCAAAGCGTTTTTCCAACCAAGGCTCTAGGACTAGTAACTCAACCCAAGCTAAGGAAACATCAGAACCAACCAAAAACAAGATAATGGAAAGTAACCCAGAATCGCCATGGTTGACCAAGAAATGGCAAGGCTAGGCAATCCACTGCTGATCCAGGCAATTCTCTATGCCAATAATAGATCACAACCAAGAATCCACATGCATATGCCATGCATGCCAAAACCAGTGAAGAAATCATACATGCAACTCCGGACCTGCAAACAAATTTGAGGTAGTTGTTGATCCTCATGCCTTCTTGCACTTTCCCTGCGCTTCGTTTTCCTTCTAGCTTCAAGAATCCAAGTATGCCACACCCTCCATGAGTGCTCCAAGAAAACTCTAAGTATCCATGAGTATGAGAGAGAGCTCCAACACTGAAATGACAAAAGGTTCACACTAAAAGGAAGAAGCTTTCCAATTGATCCTTAGAAGCCTTTTTATTAATGAGGCCTCTATTTTCTTCATTTTCAATTATTTTCCTTCATCTTCCTCCCCACATGCGACCTGTGACCTTTTACCTTCATTTTCTCCTAATCTCCTTTATTTTCATAAATAAAATGCCAATTAATGCCTCATGCCTTTCCAAAACCTTAGCCATTGAATTTACCAATTTCCTTAGCCATAAACAACCAAATGAACACCCCCTAGGATGTATTTCACAACATTTAGCTTGGAATACATGTCCTATCATCTGTGGTATTTATATATTTTTACATGGAATTTTCACGAGGGCTGTTACAAAACCCTCCCCATTGGGGGAACACCATCACTGGTGTTCAATGACACCTATAACCCACATAACTAGTAAAAATAAAACATACTACCCATGGAGCTTTATAACACATCTCATTGCAATATTTACAATGAAAGACTTGCTCAAAATCAAAACATCATGACAACATGAGAACATATCGCATATTGGAGCTTTATAACATAGCTCATTACAATATTTATAATAACCACATATACACATATGCAAATTTTCTCAACCAACAAATAAAAGAATATGATGCATGCATTTGCAACAAGGGAATCCAGAGGCTCACACCTCCACCCTCAAAGTAATACTAGGATCCATCTCCTTCCCAGGAAGTCTAGAATCCACTGGAAAGTCAAATCTACATCTAATGTCTAATGCTATAATCTCGTGCCACTTTTCCTCTTAGCGAACAGTTACTGAATCATTGTTCCAGGGTGCACTCCCAATGTGCATCTAATGCCATCTGGAAATGCTAATGACAAAAACAAATCCATATGTAATCTTCCCTTCTCTACTACACAGTCCCTCGGGAATCTGGTCACCCCTTCCATGTAGTCACTCACCTTCCAAGTTCTGTTGGTACCCCCATCCTAGGTAATCCATCCCTTGGCAAGACTTCCTCGCATCGGAAGATATAAAAACAAAGGCATATACCTGCCTCAACACATCATACCAGTCATAACATGCTCATGGAAATCAATGGACATTATTGGGTACTAGTGTCCCACAATGGTCCTACTCTTGAAGTGCTTTACCAACATACTACTGCATGCTCCAATTTCTTTTGTTGTTGTTGCTAATCCTTGTAGTTGATTTCAACTACCCAACCAGGCATGTTCATTCTTCTGTACCACGCACATAGCTTCTATTAGATTAAAATAAATTAAAATAAATTCACATCATATCTCATTGGGATCTTGTTAATAAGGTACATTTGTAATCTTGTTCGCTTCCTATCACAACAAGCTAAAGTAGCATAGTTGACCAAATCAACATGTATAAAATATCACATCAGGCTAGCTTGAAACATATCCATCAAAATCATAAATCACATGTAACCATCATAAACAAAATCATAGATCAAATGTAATAATCATAGACCAAAATCATAAATCATAGGCATGATAAAACTGAAATAAAACATTGATATTTATCCTTTAATCAATCCTTAGCTTCCACCTTTTTCCTTATTCCGTACAAACCTCGGATTGGTTGCCACACCTGACAAACACCTAGTGCCTTCTCCTCAACCATGTGCACATATGCATAGTGTGCATCACAAACATACAACCACACATGACATACAACTCCATGCAATACATGCACCTACTCTGACATACAACACATACACCTACACCCAGTGTATACAATACAATACATAAGGTTACATCTAGTGCACAACACAATACATACACCTACAACATACGACACAACCCAATACATCTATACCCGATGTATAACACCACACAATACATGCACCTACACAATGCACATACATAGTGCCACATGCCCTTAACAAAACATGTATGACATTCAAACAATACCACAAGTGCACTAGTATTGTATGTACAACATGTACATAGTACCACCTGTACACTGCGCCACCTGCACAATGTGTGCACAACATCACATGTACATGATGCCACCTGCACAATGTGTACACAATGCTACATGTACACTACACCATTTGTACAACGTATACACAATACCACACGTACATAGTACCACATACACAACATGTACGCGACACAACATGTACACTATGCCACATGCATGACATGTACGTGATACAACATGTACATTGTGCCACATGCACGACATGTACACAACACCACCTGCACATAGCGCCACTTGTGCAACATGTACACATCACCACTTGTACAATCATGCACACCACACCATATGTAACTAGCACCACATATACAACTTGCACACAACACCACATGTACATAGCATTGCATATCCAACATGTACATAACATCATTAGTACACAACACCACATATTCAACACACACAAAGCACCATACGCATACATCACCGCATATCCATCATGCACACAATACAATATGTACACAACACTGTATATCCAACATATACATAGAACCATCTATACCCAACACTGAATATGCAACATTCATACAACACTATCTATAATAACAACCTGTACATAACATCTCATAAACAACATGTACACACACTATATATGCATAACAGTAGTACCACACTGTCTCTGCCAAACAACCTTGCTTCCAGTGTCTTACCCATGCTTGTCCCAACATCCCACAGACCACACTGCTTTCATTTTGCTGATGTTTCCCTCAATATAACCTATCCATAACATAGACATAGTATACTCACATAATATCAACTCATAACCACATGATACTGACCTTATATATTTTTCATGAGTACTCTTCCCACTTGATTCCTCATGAGCCAAGAACCTCTTCATGCCATTCACTTGCGTAAGAAACTATTCCTCCACAAGAATGATCCCTGTCAGATAGTGACATTGACACATACATACATACATAATTGTTAGCATAAGATAATCATCACCTTGTCAAACAACGACATACATACATTCATGTATGTATATATATATATATATCATCATAATCATGATCATAACATAATTACCAGATAACATAAGGTCTAAGTTAAGAGAACTCCCTTTATTCATGAAACACATTTGCAACATTAAGAAAAAAAGTTCCCAACATAGCCAAGGCATATGATTCCTCAAATAAATTTACTTTACCTTTTCCTTATACCTTTCTCATGACTATACTGCCACCGTCAATTTACCACAATGGACCCAATCAGTCCAACCGACTGTCATAGTCTTACCTTCCACTGCACTTACTCATGCACCGAGCTTCATCCAAGCCTTACATCACCTGTCGAGTACCACACATCTCTCTTCGATCCATTAACATTCCTCTTTCCTCAAACAATTCCCAAGGCTCAAAGCATAAAAGGCAAGACAAGAAACAAACAAGAAGAAAACCATGAAAACCAATAACAACACGAATCTACAACAAAGTGGTAGGATCATGCACTAGACATAACAAAATTGCAAATAAAGCATAAGCAAATAAGCAAAGACCAAAATAACAAGACTGAAAACAAACACCATGACTCAATCCCCATGGTTCCCAAGGAAAGATTAACCTGAGCCTTCTTCAAGATTTCATGGAAATTTCCTTTTCCATGCAATCCCCTGCATCATATTGTCATAAACACATAACTGTAAGTGCATGTATAACATAAAAATACACCAGCTACCTTATCTTATTGTGGCAAGCACACTGCCTTGTATCTGATCACATTTGTGCCGTGTCTCAAGGGACTCCATTATCTTGATAGATTTGCCTATAGTTAGCGACTAGCTAATATACCTGTCAAGTACATGTTCATGAATCTATCACATATCCACATAATGTCAAACAAGATTAAGGTTAAGAAGAATCCTTGTATGCAAAGCACTCATTCGTTTGGAATTAGGGTTTCCAAACATAGCCAAAGGAATTCTTGGCCAATTCCTTTCCTTTACCATTTTTACTTTGTTGCAATTGAGGCTTACTATGCGCTGTCACATCACCCAACTGTTAGTTATGTAAACACATCAATTATTACCTTTCAATACTAATGCCAAGCATGTTTCCGACAACTGTTTACACACATCAACCACATGTTCCAAATATCAAGATAATCATATCTATCAATTTGAAATCAACATTTAACAAGACTAACAAACATGCCATAATCCATAGTCAACTCATAGTCATTAGACATAATGCTACACCTATCACCTACTACACTCAAGTGCCTATCAACTGTTTTAACACATATGTATTAGTACCATCATCTTAAAATAAGGCCATTTGAACACATAATCATATTATGTGATTCACCAAACATTCAACCAACTTACAACATACCATGTTAAACAAATCAACTAGACACCAAACACTCAAACACCAAATATATGTCATAATCAAACAATCAAGCACCAGGTAGATGACATAAGAAAGCTCATACCTTAATGCATCTCAGGGGAGGTGGTATCTTTTGCACAATCAATCCAACTTAGCATGATACAAATTCACAACATATTAACATAAATCATGATAATCATAACAATAACTAACTAACATGTTCACATTATAAGCTCATAAGCATATGTCCTTCATGCATAATAATCACATATGTACGATCAATCTAGATTAGTATGACACCATATCACAAATATATCAACTCATACCTGAGTATCGCAAACATAACCATCTGCATAAGTCAAACCAGGTTAGCACAATACATATAACATCAAGATCTTTAATGAAATGAACATAACCATCACGCATATGACCAATCGATCTCAATGAAGTAACCCTAATCACCAAGTTAATAGCATATAACAACAATAAGCTATATATCACGCTCATCATCAACATATTATCTAACATAAACAACAAAAGCAATGCATACAATCACATGTTACTATCATTCATGACTATCCGACACATGTGCATATAACCAGACTAATCATCTAACATCTATCATGAATGTAACCATAAAATCAAATACATGTTCATAAATCTAATGTATATAACCCTAATGCATATAATAATCCTTAACTTACATACCTGCATGCCAACATACAATACATGTATGAAAATCTACTCTTGCCTTGAGGTCCAACACTACACCTTCACTTTGATGATTTGCATCCCTTGCTCTATCTCAACCATCTCATTAGCATCATAACAACCAATAACACCATGATGGCCTAAATTGCATGCAATGACTTCACAAGGCATTTTTGACCTACTATTCATGCATAACTATAACCAACACCAAACATGCATAACAATTGCATATAGACATATAACACATGAGTACCAAACCATATAGTCTTCATTCTAGCTAGAGTCTAGTCATCAATGCATGACCATATCAACTACTCAAATCATGACCTCATGCATGACAACAAAAACCACATCATGTGCACTTAATAACATGTGAACAATGACGTGCATAATACTTCATAATCAACCATACACACATGAAGACATACTCCACGACAACACCTTCAACTTTCACATGGTTACATCACTACAACGATGATCAACACCATGCAAGGGAAACAAGCACATGGAATACAACACAAGAGACACATATGCAACTGACATAAATGCATGACCAACACATAGCCCAAGGAGATCACAAACATGCTTTGATACCACTTTATAACACCCTCCTCCCACATCCACTCAAGTAACCATGCTAACTGGGGTAGACATGAGACGAGAGGCTACTATGATCAGATTTGACCTCTTAGGTGACCTTAAGGAAGTGGAATCAATGGAACATCACACACAATCATCCAACATCATCCACAAAACCTTTAGGAGACAAGTTAGCCACTCAGACAACTTGTCCCTGGGTCCTACTATTGTTTTAACCAACTTAGGCCAGAGTAACGCTCCACTGACACTGCCAAGGCAAGTTATAACGATCCCTAGACACTGCCCAGGCAAGTTATAATGCTCCCCAGACATTGCCCGGGCGAGTTATAAAGCTCCCTAGACACTGCCTAGGAAATTTATAATGCTCCCCATGCACTGGCTAGGCGAGTTAGTCTCTAGGCTAACGCTCTTTTTTTCTAGCATTTCGGGATTTGAGCCACCTTTTTCAGCCCAAAGCCCGGGACACTGCCTAGAATGGAATGATCACTTAAAATTGGTAAGAATACAAGGAAACAAGGATGCAAAAGCAATAAGTTGAACAATACCATAACGAGACCCCTGTTAGCCATGATAGGCATTTCATAAAACATATCATCAACATGTAACCTACAGGTGTAAACAACAAAATTAAGTGTAGGGATCTCATACTTATCCGAGAATCGCCATGAACCATTATTTCCTCATGTCATTTTCTTCCTTATCATTTATTAGATCATAGATACATTATTCATTCATATACAAGTAAAAACATGCTGAGATCCATATATAGTTGTTGTCACAAAATATACCTATAACCAACATAATAGGAACATAAATACAATGAACATATCAGCCATCAAAATCCATGTATACATAAGTACATTTGCACATGAAAACCAAGGGAAGGAATTTCTCATTAATAAATACAATGAACCAACCGGGGTTGGGACTACCACATTCCACCCGACCATAGAATTGCTGAGCCAAATCTCTCTTCAACCATTCACCCCCGTGCCATATTACAAGCATGAATGTGGGATCTCTTAGAACACATCAATCAAAACTCATCTAGGGCTTGCAGAGGCCATCCACCTCAACCCATAAAACAATGATTCCACCTGATGGTCGGACATCACAAAACCATCATCAGATCAGTCTCTATCCCAACCATCCAGGGCTCCAAAGAATTTGTCCAACCAAATTTCCAGGACACATAACTCAACCCACCAAAGGCTCTAGACCATTTGTCCAACCAAGGCTATGGGACTAGTAACTCAACCCAAGTTGATACAGGGTTCTAGAGTGTTTTTCCAAACAAGGCTCCAGGAGTAGTAGCTCAACCCAAGCTAAGGAAACACGAGAACTAACCAAAAACAAAACAATGAAATTAATCCACAATCACCGTGGCTGACCAAGAAATAGCAAGGCTAGGTAATCCACTATTGATCCAGGCAATCCTCTAGGCCAATAACAGATTACAACCAAGAATCCACATGCATATGTCATGCATGCCAAAACTAGTGAAGAAATCATACATGCAACTTGGTACCTGCAATAAAATTTGAGGTAGATGTTGATCCTGATGCCTTCTTGTGTTTTCCTACACTTCCTTTGCCTTCTTGCTCCAAGAATCCAAGTATGCCACACCCTCCAAGAGTTCTCCAAGAAAACTATAAGTATCCAAGAGTATGAGAGATAGAGAATAATGAGAGAGAGCTCCAACACTGAAAAGAAGAAGCTTTCCAACTGATCCTCAGAGGCCTTTTTATTAATGAGGCCTTTAATTTCTTCATTTCCATTAATTTTCTTCATTTTCCTCCTCACATGTGATATGTGACCTTTCACCTTCCTTTTCTCATAATCTCCTTTATTTTCATAAATAAAGTGCCAATTAATGCCTCATGCCTTTCTAAAACCTTAGCCATTGCCTTTGCTAATTTCCTTAGCCATAAACAACCAAATGAACACCCCTTAGGATGTCTTGCCCAACATTAAGCTTGGAATACGTGTCCCATCATCAGTGGTATTTATATATTTTTACATGGAATTTTCACCAGGGATGTTACAATATTCCAATCCATAGAAGGAGTCAATGCCTACATCAGACCCTCTCCATTGGAAAGTGCTCTGAACAAGATTTCCAACAATATGTGGAAGTCCAAAAATGGGCTCCTGGATCAAAAGTTATGGTTTGCTGAAGATTTAAGAATTTGAATCCTTAGGAAAGAAGGAATATCGGAGATCGAAATATCAGAGGTCCACAATATCAGAGATCACATATCGGAGATCTAGCATATCGATGCATTGCAATATCTGAGATCGCATATGGGGGGTCTAACATATTGGCGCATCACAATTTCGAAGGCTCAGCATATCGGTGCATCGCAATATAGGAGATTGGAGGAACATTAGCACATTGGAACATTGACATATCACATAATCATGACTTCTTAAAGTAAGATCCTTTAAAAAGTTGCAATGTCATAAAGTGTTGATAGTATTAGAAAGCAAAGGGGAATGTCGATAAATTATTAACAAAGGATTTCGTTGCAAAACGAAAGGTTGACGGGCCCTTTTCTCTCTCCTATAGTGAGACGCATGGCAACATAAGATTAGCTCCGATAAAGACATGCGGTAGTGAATGATTGGTTCCGATAAAGCTACAGTAACATTTGACGTCAGAATGATGTGGAGGTATGACAAGACATCTTGCAGGTAGTTTTGGCATTTTCATGGGCCTAAGGGGACAAATCTGGATGACATGTGTCACCACTCATGAGGTGCCACGTGGTGTGATGACATCATATCAGAGGTTGAGGACGTCAGAAATTTAGAATAGTTGGTGTTTGAAAAACTTCCGATGAGAGGGGATATGATAGTGTAATACAAAGAGTTAAAAGGTGGATAAGTTGGCAGCTGTGATTCTGGAACACCACTAAATCCACCACGGTTGATCGCTCCCAGCTCTAGAAAGTGGGGAATTCAAGTAGTTAAAAGGAAAGTGACAAGCGAATCAGCCAAGTAGCTGAAGAAGAACATCATGGCAAAGACATGGCCTGATCAGAGGCCATCAAAGGAATTGGCATGGAGATATTTAGTTGTGGCCATCATTCTGTTTTCCCATGTTTTGTTATTTTGTAATCTGTTGCAATGGTTTGGGCGACAGAGCCTTCGCACACTGAGACATCTAGTTGATCAGACAGTTGGGGATCGTCCAAGATATTTTTCTCGACCATTATTCAGTTGTTCTATTTTGTTATTTTTGTGATTTTGTGTATTTTAAAGAAAGGAATCAAATCCTTTGTAATCATTTAGGCAGCAGAGCCTTCGCACGCCAAGACAACTAGTCGATCAGACAACTGGAGCTCGGCTAAGATATTTTGTAACTATTTTTCAAGCTCTCCCTCTCCTTCTAAAAGAGGGAAGAAACACTTAACAAAAGGTTCTGAAATTCTACATTCTAGAGGCCCAAATTCTTCTTTTGCAAGTTCTGAGCTTTGTTTGCAAAGAGAGTGGTTCCACTTTGGTTCAATTTGCTTGTTCATGAGGTGTTGGGGCATATACAACTATTAAATGTGTTGGACTAGTTATTTGGACTCCATCTTCAAAGATTAATGAAGCAGTTTTTTTGATTCCAATTGGAGCAATGCGCAGTATATTTTCCCCTTTGTATATCATTTCATGTATGTATTTCCTCCTATGAAATTGTGCAATGAAGCTACCGGTTTCACTCTCTCATGGTTGTATGTATGCTGCTAAGTAGTGAGAAGTATCTGTGTAAACACATATTTACTCATGATATTTGATAGCCTATAGTACCTGTGTAAACACAAATTTACTTGTGTTATTTGATAGCCTATAGTACTTGTATGTAAACACATATTTACTTATGTTAATTGCTGACAAATGTATTCATGAGGCATAGAGCTTGATACCTTAATTGACGCTCCACTTTTTCTGCATTTTCACCTCCTCACTCTTCCATATTTCTGCTGGAGATTGTTGCTTAGGATTCTTGGCTATGTCCAACCCTCTGCATCGATTTCCCTCCTTTCTTTCCTCATGTTCATCTATACTACAATAACAATGTTAAATTGTGTATTGTTGTGTGTCGGACACTAGAACCAACATATTTCTCTTTGAGATTAGCCATATCTAGCAGTGTGTATTTCAATCTATGTGTTTGCTTGAGTTTACCTTGGCAAAGGGCTATTGAACCAAGCTTTGAATTATCTTTTTTCAAATTACATGAAATATGGAGTGCAGAAAAAAGGATTTAGATAATCTTCAAAAGAACTCCTCTCAGATGCCCTAGGCACTAACCCTTTTCTTTCAACCCAGGGGTTGTCTCTAGGAGGCTTCTATATCTTCTAAAGCACTCATGTGACAAGAGATAGAAAAATCTACAACAGAATCTATGTGCATGCGGCTGGAGCTTTCCAGCCGCACGCACAACTTGACGTACGTACAACTTGGCTGTGAGCTCAGTTAAAAAGAAAGTTCCAACTCAGGGTCTGATCACCAATGGTTATTTTTTAACACCTAGTTGATTTGGTGCCCTTGAAAGGTTTCAATAAGTTTCTGGTTAAGTAGACCCCACTTCCATAACTGGAACTTGGATGTTGGGTCATTTACCCTGGAGATCTTGTAAAAGCAGGTAAATGTGGGGTGGGGTGTTACATAGATCACGAGGCATGGATGGACAACTCATGCATGGTGGTGATGTTTTCTTAATAGATTAATTGTTAGTCAAAATCATAGGACAATGAAAAGTTAAGTTGAAGCTCATGAGTGGAAGGATTAGTGCACTCTCTAGTGTTTTCCACATCCCGATTTGAGGATTGGCCAGAAATTTCATTTCAATAAGATAAGTGATGCAAATGTAAAAATATTGTTTGAAAAGGATACTTGTAGGATGGTTCGAGGAGCAATGGTATTGATGAGGGGAGTTTTGAATTGGAACTCCATATAAGATGTTGGAAAAAAAAATAGTTATGGGTGCAAGATTTCCATTATTCCTGAGGCATAAAACAAGAAAAAACTCATGCAACCTCTAGAGAAAATACTATGTTGTGGCATAAAAGATTGGGACATATCGCAAAGAAGGGCATTCAAGTACTACACATTAATTATATGGTATAAGGTATGTATAATTTCTCTTTGGATTTTGTTTTTTGTGAACATTGTTTATATGGGAAGAAAAATTAAGCAAGATTCTACTTTGGTGTTACAAAGCCAGAGGGAATATTACAGTTGGTGCATAATGATGTGTTTGGATCTATGTTTATTCCATGAATGGGTAAATATGTGTATTATATCTCATTTATAGATGACTTCTAAAGGAATACATGGATTTATTTCCTAAGGAAGAAAATTTTCAAATTTAAAGAGTTTAAGGCTTTCATGGAAAATGAAATGTAGAAGAAAATTAAGGCACCGAGGATAGATCAAAGTGGAGAATTTTGTGGGGGTAAATACAAAGACTTTTGTAAGTTTGTTATAGTAAGGAAGTGACTAGTCCATACACACCTCAGTAAAATGGGGTTGCTGGAAGAATGAATAGAACGTTGATGGAGAAAGCAAGGAGCATGCTTAGTGGTGTTGGCTTAGGACAATAAATCTGGGTATAGGTAGTTGACACTACCTGTTACCTAGTAAATAGATCACCTTCATTAGTGTTAGATGAAAAGTATCCAAACTAGGTGTGGATTGATAAGAATCCCTCTCTTAAACATATTAGGGTATTTGACTCTATGATTATTACATAGACATTCCAAAGGAGATAGGAGTAAGTTGGAAAAGAAAGTTGAAAAGTATGTCTTTATTGAATATAAATATGCTATGAAATGTTATAAATTTTGGAACCTATAAATTAAGAAGGTTGTGTATAATAGATATGTCATATTTAGATGAATCAAAGATGTTTTCAATAGGTAGTCCTACTAAGGGAGAAAGAACCAAAAAAATAGAGTTTGAATGGAACGATAATGAATCACTCAATTAAATAACATGAATAAGAAAAAGAAGAAGCACATACACTGGTATTGACAAGATCGATTTGGGGAAGATGAAAACCATAAAGGTATAATCCACCTGATTATTATTCAATTTTTTCTTTGTTTATTACTTATGATGATCCTAGATCTATGAGGGAGGCAATGGATTCAAGGGATGGAAATCCCTATAAAAACGCCATGGTTGAAGAAATGGAATCCTTGGTTAAGAATGAGGATTGAGATGTAGTGGAGTTTATGGCTAGAAGAAATACCACTGGAGAAAATGGGTGTTTAAGAATAAGTTGACTATAGAAGGTAGAGTTGAGAAATGAAAGATAAAGTAGTGGCAAAAGGTTATTCCTAAGTAGAGGGAATTGACTTTGGTGATATATTTTCTCTTTATGCCAAGTAAACTTTTATTAGGTTTATTTTATTTGTTGCTATTGTTTTTTTTTTGTTTTTTTGTTTTTTTGAAGTATAAAATATGAACGTCAAGATAACATTCCTACATTAGGATCTGGAAAAGGAAATCTACATGAAGTAGCCAATAGGCTTTGCAATGAAGGTAAAGAAAGAGCTAGTGTGCAGGATGAATACAACCCATATATGGGTTAAAGAAATCACCAATAATGTGGCATTAAATTTTTTATACTTATATATTGGTACTTGGCTTCACAGGGAACAAAGCATATCATTATGTATATTTCAAATTAGTTTGTGATCGTATTATTTATTTTGTCTTGTATGTGGACATGATGTTTATTGGAAATGTTAGAAAAATCATGTAGGAAGTGAAGCTCAATTATCCTTTAAATTTGACATGAAGGATCTCAGTGCTGCAAATTTCATTTTGGACATGGAATTTAATAGAGATAGGTAAAATAGGAAACTTTGGTTAATTAAGAGAAAGTATGTCAAGACAATATTAAAGATGTTTAATATACAAGAATTTAAATTGGTAAAGGTTCATATTCTTGTAGGTGTAAGTTTATCTGCAAATCAATGTCCCAAGACACAAGATGAGGAAGAGGACATGTATCGTGTTACATATTATAGTGTATTTGGAAGTTTGATGTATGCAATGCTCTATACTAGACTACAAAAAACACATGTAATGGGTGTATTGAGTAGGTATATGTCAAAACTAAGGAAGGAGTATCATACAAAAGTAAAGAGGCTTTTCAACTATTTGCATGAAACTATTGGCTAAGGATTATTCTAACAAGGGATTCCCAAATTAGAAAGAGCGTTAGACATACATGGATTTGTTGATGCGCACTTGGATAGAGATATGGATATTGTAAGATATACAAATGAGTATGTGTTTAACCTATTTGGAGGAGAAATTAGTTGGATGAGAAAGAGATAGTATGTAGTCGCACTCTCAAATATAGAATAAAAATACATGGAAACCACTCATGCAATTAAGAAAGTAGTGTAGTTATAGAGATCATTTTCAAGTATTAGGTTGGTACAACAAGTTGTGAGGATAGATTGTGACAATTGGTGTATAACATTCCTAGAAAAGATCCCAGCATATCATTCAAAGACAAAGCATAATGATGTTTAGTATCACTTTGTGAGGGATTTGATTGAATAAAAGAACATGTTACTAGTGAAGGTGGACACTTTGAAGAATGTTATAAATTCATTAACAAAATATGTGAGCAATGAGAAGTTCTCTCAGTGTAGAGAAACAATGGGCATTATTTCCTTGGATTATTGATCGTGTACTCTTGCGACCCTTGTGTACAAAGAAAATAACAAGTGGGAGAATGTTGGGTATGTGCTATATTCTATGCATGACTACTTCCATGAACTGTATGTTGTGATGGGCATAACACCCATGAAAAAAAGTGCAATTTTTTGCATCCATTTTTGGCAGTTTTGTGGTGATGGTGGTTTAGCCCATGGGTTTGTAGTTTCAATTAAGGAATAACGATTGTATTATCATGGTAAATATATTGGTGGTTTATGGATACCACAGGATATATATTATATTGTAATATTGTAAAGAATAATATACTAAAAACAATCTTTGTTTATTTTCCCAATTTAGATTCCAGGCTAAAATATTCAGTGAATGTGTTTGTTTGTATTGCATCTTTTTCTCTTTGATTAAAAATCAATTTGCAACAATTAGTTAAGTCACCAAAAGCCTATAAAAAAGAAAGTAAACATCCTTAACATTAAGGGGAAGATACACCTCCTTGAAACATGCTACAGAAATGATCCAGACCAATACAAAAACATTGTAAAATAATGGTAAACCCCTTAAACAATAGGGGCATGTGAAATAAACTATATACATAATACATCATAGGGAAAATAATGCATCCCCCATTAGTGGTATGGTGTGCTAGTGTCATGATAAAATGGCATACGCATATAACCTTTTTTCCTTTAATGAATGTAATCTCAATTCGCTGCTGGAGACCTAGAATTTACTTGGGCCAATAACCTTTTTGATGGCATATATCTCTAAATATGATAGCTAACTATCTCCTACAACACTAGGAGATAGATATAACATAATGGGTGAAATATTCCTCTTTCCTAATTAGCCCGATGATGAACTAAAAATCCTCCTCTATGGGTTGGTACCATAGGTAGAGACAAATCATGGAGTTTCACTTTCCATTATCCCGTCAAAGAATTAACCACATCAATAAGTCTATGCTCCATTTGATGGAGTTATTTCCCCCATAAAACTTAAGGCTAGATTCCCTCATAATGAGATAAGTATAAAGTATAATTAGATGAGGAACATATCAAACTTTCTACCTCAAGTCTCCCTTATAAGCATGAATATATATGGATTGGCCTGCTACTATTGTACATGCCCCTAATTCTCATACAAAGCTCATTGGGCAAAGATTTATATAAAATAAGTCTATACTAAAGTACCATTTTGTAATATTGATTAAATACCGAACTTAGTATTTTATTGCATAAAAATTGCGTAAAACTAACTTGAGGGACCATTATAAGTAAAAGCACCATTAATGGTGGATTAAAGTTTCATAAACATAATAACATCTGGTGTGCCCCATTTATAATAATACACTAGTGACATGGCTCTTACTAAGGAGGTTTAGCTTATTGAATCTTATAGGAAGCAACACTTTGGATACATCTATACATTCATTAGTGCACCCAAAAGCACAAGAAATTCATGCATGCAATTTATAATTGTCTAGTGCTCTTATAATGCTTGTAGGAGCCATACATTAGTATCATTTATATAGGAATTATAATTATTTATTACGGGCCACTTTAGTGCACGTATCCATCAATATGTGGATTTCCACCCACTAGTGTTTTTACCAAGGATGTGAAATTACCTAATCTTACTAGAAGCATCATTTCCAATGCATTCACACACTCATTAGCACATCAAAGAGTGTGGGGAATTAGCACACATTTAATGTTCATATGTCTAGTGCACTTATGATGAATTGGAAATTTCTTACTAGTGTGGCATATGTTGGTATCAATTATGGATGTGGGTTGAAACCCAGGGCAATAATAATGGAAAAAAATTAAAATTAAAATAAATGTAAACTATTGGATAACAATCAATTAACCTAGTCTCCTCTCCATCGAGGAGGTATGATCATTGCATAATGAAAGAAATAAAATTTGGTATTATTTGAAAATTTCCAAAATGATGATAAATCCACCATGGGAGCAAAGGAATCAATAAATTTGACATACAAATTCCAGTCGAGTTTCAAAGATATTTCCTAACTCTGTGCCTCTATTAATCTTGGATTCCCTTACGACGCTCCTCTCTTACCTCCCAAGGTCCTTAGGTGATGTCATGCTGATGTCATACTAGTCATGGGCCCTTCCTAAGGATGCCATGTGTCACTTGATTTCAATCCACTTGGCCCTCCAAAAGGGCCATTGTACCTACCACGTGTCACACCAACCACATGTCGTGTCATCACCTTTCCACATTGTTCTCCCACCTCAACGTATACTGGGTCCCATCGAGGTTTGGCTCTATGTGTAAAGCAACATTTTCCATTATAATAATTAGGCATTATGGAGGAGCCCGACCTTAGGCCCTCCTCATAATCATTGCCCCGGCCTCTATCTCTAAAATACAATCCCCAAGGATTCATGATCAAGACATGGATGTTCCCATCTTGTGATAGAACAATTCTCTGTTGGTCTTTTTATCTCACGCCCCACTCCCTCTCGGTGGAACACATACAGGGATGAAATCCACAAGGGTCGCGACGCAATGGGAATATCCCTGTCCACTGACAATAATTCCTTTGACACTAATGGGCTATCCCTCTTGAGTTCTATTATCAATAGGGGAGCCCACGAATCTCATGCACCGAGATCATGACTCCATAACCTCTTAGTCTAGGACCTCAACATAAGCATAAAAATCCATTAGTAGTATGATAACAATTTTCACATACCTACTATTTACAACCATACATACACACACACACACACACACCCACACACACACACACACACACACACACACACACACACACACACACACACACACACACACACACACACACACATGATTCCTTTGAATAATTCGACAGCCCAGGGCCAAGTGATACAAGTCATTTAATACATGAAATTAACCATTGAAAGAGAGATTCCACATATCTCTCAAATCATGACAATGAACATACACCAATCTTATCATAGTACACTTGAATACACATTTCTCATAAAAAACACAAGTTATATAACAATAGAAATGTTTCCATTGCATTGAGATACACAATAACACAAGTAAGGAACTTATCTTATGAAGTAGATGGCAATATGTAGGCACAAATGTTGGTCTCTTGAACTTAGGGAATATATAGGAATATCTAGAGTCCTCCCTCAACACAAGGAAACACAAAATAAATTACACAAGCTTGCGTAAACACAAGGAATACACAGGGACATCTACAAGCCCTCCTTAACATAAGTAAACACACAAACAATTACACAAGTCTACATGAACAAAGGGAATACACAGGAAAGCGAAAAAAGTATTCCCTCGTTCTTCTACTCAATGCCTCCCCTCCCCTCCTTCATTCGTTCCTCACCCCCTTCTCAACTTACCCATACACAAATAATGCCCTTTATCTCTCCTCTTGCGTGTTGACTCTATCAACATGATCCATGAGGAAGTTTGCAGACTTGTCCTCACATTGATGAGCTCATTCTCCTAAGGAGTACCATCCCTCCAAACAGGGATTTAGATGATAACTTAAATGCAGGATATGAGTTTACAAGTAACTCCTCCTCTCGTAGACCTCTGAATATGTGTCCCCTGTCAACTAATCATCATTTATAATTAAGCATAATTTACATGAATTTACAACTCATAATAATATTTACAAGAGGGTTGACAAAAAGGGTTGTCATAATCCATTCAGGTTTGAAATTTGGTTAATTTGCTCAGTGTGACTTGCAAGCCATTGCATTAGGCTCCATAAGCCTTCTTGATAACAAATGACAGAAAATAATTTTATAAATTTTCTTAATATATATAAATAAATAATAAATAAAATAAAAAAATATATCATATATATTGTCTATATATGTGATTTGAGCTTGGAATATACTTTAAAACTAATTTTACTTGTCTAAGAGCTTGTCTTCCTCAGATGTAAGGAAACAAGTTAAAGACCCAAGATCCATAAGCATTTGGCAAGAGTCAAAGCCTGCCCCTTTTCCAACCACCAACAGGTAATTCCAGGTGGCATGGTTTTCCTTGAATAATAGTGATGAGTCAACCTACATTTTTGAATAGTAGCTAATGATGGCTGTCCCACTAATAGTTTGACAAAAAGAGATAATAATTTTTCCTACTGTATTAAAAAGTATGTGATCAAAGAGGACAGATTGTGTCTATATTGTTGCGAGGAATTCATACAATAATGACCACATTGATTAAGATCCAAACAAATTTTAGGAAAAATTATTTTGTAGTGAAGGTGCATGAATTTGAATGTGACAAGAACCAAAATCATTAGTCAAATTCTAATATATGACCACAAAATGCATAGATTTCTTAACAAAGACAAATCAAGTTCTATGAACTTCAAATTTTTATTTTTTGGTTGGTAGAATGACTATCAATTATATGTACTTATTTGTTAAAATCCACTCTGGCCTCAATAATCATATATTTTTGGTATCCAACATTCACATTCGATGACCTTCTGAAACTTGAGATCTCTTTAGTGCAACATCACTTGTGTCATGTTATGGTGGATAATAATGGATTTATTAGTTTACTATTATTTATCATCTTGATTGAGGTGGACTTGATTGACTCCGAAAATATTGAGAAAGAAGTGATTGCAGGTTCAACGTTATCTCCATTGTAGATTTAATGTATGCAATAGTTATGGAACAAAATTACTTAATGCACCATCATATCAAGTTACTCAGTTCCCTATGCATTCATGGAATTGTTAGGGATCAATCTACTCAATCATGTGATTACTACCTTCAATGCATAATTGAAGAGAACATGGCACATTGAGTAACTTTGATTCATATTGGATCATTATATTTTTTGTCATTCATCTTGATGCATTCAGAGTGGAAAAAGTGGAGAAATTAGCTCATGGGAATTTTTTTATGGGCGGGATCCAGTTTGGCAAAATGTGGTCTAAAACCTTCCAGGAGCATTTTGAGGTGTCAAACTACATTTTTTGGGGGTAAAAATTTGCCACTTAAGCACTACACCTTTTTATGTTATTCTACACAGAGTCTAGTGAAGAGTTTATGGAGTCAAACTTAACCACTAGTAGGCTATCGGGTTGTGTTATAACTAGGCCACTAGGAGGAAGAGGCATTCCCTTCTTTTGAGTGCATTTGTTCCATAGTTGAGAAAAAATAGCTAAGAGGGATAGGAGGTAGAGCACATAAAGAGGATTTGTGCAATGTAGCAGCCCACGGGCCATAGGCCATACTTCTTTGTACCTACAACCATATTTCCAAACAAAGAAAGAGAGCAAAGCGATCTCACCTTCCAGTTTGGTTTTCTCCTGAAAGGGTTTCCCATAACATATCTTGTTTCTTATGTGTGTGTGAGCTTTTTATTTTTCCATTCTCTATTTTCTGCATAATTTCCATTTACATGCATGCACTAATTACACTAAAATCTACAGATCTAAAAAAAACTAAGAAAACTGTACTAGTGTAGAATTTCATATTTTTAATATAACATTATCAGATATGTTCTTTCGAACTATCCAGTGAAATATGCACGACAGTTTATAGATCAAACTTTGTTCCATATCTGTTAGATACATTGAATTTGTAATTGACTTAAAAATGCTAAGCATTTACATCCACATCGTTTCCTTGAAAAATGATTTAAAATTATATGTATAGTTAATGATATTAAGACATATGAGGAGAAGAGAAGTATTTTGGGGAAAAAATATAGTACTTAGGAGCTACAAAGGAATTGAAAAAATAAATAATTATTATACCATTATTTTGTGATTGATAATAAAATCATGACATTGAGTTTGTAATGGGTAATTTGCTTGAAGATAGCGAAAAAGGTTCTTATTTAATATAAAGAATTTGGTTATAGTTAAAATTCATTTTGAAACAAAGTAGAGCTAAGTTCAGTCAGAATTGAAGTTAAAAGTTTGTAACTAAACTTTAATTTAGTCAAAATTATTGAAATTGTTAAATACAAATTTTATTGAATACCAAGTTAAGTGAACCGAAGTTAAGCTTAAGTGTTGTGGAATCATGATATTAATGTTCAATTAAGTTTGTAAATTTAGGTTATTTTGTTGTTAAATTGTGCATCCTTCAACAAGAAAACATTGTAGTTGATTCAATTGAAGAAAGTCAATGAAGATGACAAAAGAAATAGACAATAACAATGATATAAGAAAGTGGGAAAAAAAAAAATAACCAAAAAAAAAATACAATGAAGAAAATGGATTAATGTTTATGAACAAAAAGAAGCAAGAGTTGAGGAATAATGAAGTGCAAAAAGAAAAAAATAAATAAAATAGACAACAAAGAAAATGGACTCCTAGTTATGAAGGTAAGAAGTAAATGGACTCCTAGTTATGAATGTAAGAAGTAAGGGAAAAGGAAGGACATATCATTAGTGACATAGCATAGTGAAATATAGCAAGGAATATGAAGCAACAAAATAAAGAGCATAATCAGTCACATGCAAATGAATCAAGATCAAAGAATAAAAGCAAGGTAAGAATAAAATAATACCGCATGTTGCAATAATTTCAAAAAGATTAAAGCATGCACTCATTTGATAGTGTTTTGATCGTGGAAAGGAATATGGTCATGGTCTTATGTTTTTAAAATGACTAAATTAATTTCAAAATAAAATATATTTGAAACGGTATGTATCTAAGACAAATAATGATTTAAAGTGTTATTATGCTGAGAGACGTATTCTACAGCCTAGTATGACCCCAATGTGTAAGTATGTCACATCCTAAAAAATAGTGAAAATAATTTTTGCCCATATTTGCTAAAACATTCTTGAATTATATGTAACTTGAATCTTTAGATTACATATAACTTTTTAATCTTATTATTGGACTAAGATTAATTATTAAAATAAAGCTATGTATTATTATATATAATTTGAATGGATAGTAAATTATATCATTCTTTTATCATATATGTTAATTTGAATGGATCATAAATTTAAATTTAACAAAAAAATTTACCACATTAAAATTCCAAATTAGGTAAAATTTTAAACATATTTACTCTTTACTAAAGCCAATACCATTTCTTAAATCAAAGGAAAAAGAATAATCTCAACACAAAGAATCCTGCTCCAAAATCTTTTAATATTTTCTTTTAATTAAATATTTGTAAAATGAATCTTTAAAAGGAAAAATTAATATCCATGGACATATTAAAATCTTTAAAGACATAAATATTTCCACATCAAAATTGTAATATTTGAAATATTAATTTGATGTAGTTTATTATAAATTTTGTTATCATGTCATGTAAAAAACATTATTAATGTAATATTAATATTAAATATAAATATAAATATTAAATATAATATTAATATTGATAAATTTAATAACTTTGGATTAATACAATATTAAACTAATATATAATATATTATAATATATCATAGTATATATTAACTATAGATATATATGGAGGGAAGAACAAAGACATTGAGTGATAGAGGTGGAGAGATAGAGGAAGTGATAAGGGAGAGATAACAACAAAACCAACTTAGATACATCTAACACCAGATCCATCATGCGCCGAGCGGGATCAAAACCTTGGAGGAGGAAACCTTGTTTTTGGAGTGTAGAACTTGAGAAAAGGTTTGCACCTCAAGCGATTTGATCCCTCTCGATGCATGATAGACCTAGTGTTAGATGGATCTAAGTTGGTTGGTAGTATGGATACAAGATATGTTAATCATGGATACTCTCATTACTGATGGTTCATGGTAAAGCAAAAATAAATTGGTAAAATCAATGGTTTGTCAGGTTAAAAATGACATGAGAATTGTGATGGTTGAAGGTAACCTAGAAAAACCTAGGATGTAGTTAAGGGTATGCCAAAGGAAACCTAAGATTATTATTGACTAGAAGAAGGGGAAGAAGGAAATGTTTGTGATTTGAGAATTCATGTTGAACCATGTACAAAAAATACTTCATAGAGAATTAATATATACTATGGATAATGACCATGTATTCTAATGGATGGTGACTTAATGAGATAAGCTAGAGATGGGGATTTCATGGAATCACTTGAAAGATTTAGGCAAGGATTGTTAGAGGTATTTATGCATATGGTTGTCAAAGGATCTTAACTCGAGTGGTTTGGTGAACAATTATTTTCTCCAGTTTTTGGGTTAACATCTCAGAGACATGTTATAGATGGTCCATTTGTATGAAATAATGGTATATGGTGTAATAGTAGCATTCAATCTTTCTAAGTTACCAATTCTCCAAGAATTCTCATTTCGGTTATAAAAAATTATGAATTTGGTTGAATTGAATGTTTTATTATAGCATATTGCTAAAGTCAATCATTATATATAAGGAGACCTATTGTATGTTATAAATAAACATGAGTAGTGATAATTGAAAAACTTTTCCCCTTCTTGAGTTTCTTGAGTGCAAGTTCCCTATGTCCCTTCCTTAATGTATGTTTGAGTGCATTTTTTTGGTAAGTATTAAAACTAAAAAAATATATGTCATGATGTTATATCCATTTGGATCATATTTAATACATCTTTGTAAATTGATGTATTGACTATTTTTATGGATATTTTGAACGATATGCATGAGTTATTGATGATTATGATATGGTAGAGGCATTAATGATCCATTTAATAGGATAATACTAGTGTCTATGTAATGCCCCTTTTTAAACCCCAAATTTTTCCATTTTGCAATTATGACTTATATCACTAGAATGGTCAACATAGATACCATGATAAACTTTAGTTGATGTAATGTGAATTTTATTTTAAAATGTTTCCAAAATTTGAGGAAGAGAGTAGCCAAAATGGATTTCGATGCCTAAGACAAATATATAAGGGGGAAACTAGGATGTTTCTTATCCTACCCTAAATTAAATGCCAAGATTTTGTTTTTCCCATGACTTTCAAGGTTGGTAGTTTAACTATCTAATTTCCAATAGTTATGAGAAAGAATGGGAGTGGTATTGAATTGTTGTATAGGTATGGGAAATGTCTTGATATTGATACTTCCAAGTTGACCATGTTGTCCAGGATAGGGACCTCAAATTATCATACATGAAGATTGTGTGATCTAGGGTAGAGAGAGTAGAAGAGGGAATTGGTGTTGTAGTGTGTCTTGTGTTGGGGTAACAAAGAGACAAATAAGAGAAGCACATATGAAGTAGATACAACCCATGAGAAGAGAAATAGAACCACATGTGGGTGTTGTCAGCATGACACAGAATAGAAGGTGAAAACAATTGTTCTAAGTCACATAAACTTGTATGGAGTTGCGATTTTACTTGAATGAGTAAAGAAGTTTGTGTTGAAGCCTTTATTTTGAGCTATATTGTTAAGATAATTTCCAAGTAATTTGTTTGAATCAAGCATGAGAGGAATTGAGAAAGAGGAATTATCAAGGAATTTTTGGATCATGGAAGGATTCTTTTTTGTGTTGTGTTGGCTCATTATGGCAATACTATGAGTAGTAGCCTGACTTAGTGGTTGAATGGAAACATATTGATATCCATGTGTGAAGGAGAGTTGCATTCAAGTTCTCTACCCTAATTTGAACCCTATTAATCCGTAATTGACTATTTCTCATAAGGAATTGGATATGGATCTCGGGTGGATAATGAAAATTAATTGTGATGTAGCTCTTCCTATGGTTGGGTGGAGAGTGGATCTCCCTTATTCATTTTCCAGCAAAAATTAAGTGATACAGATAAGTGTATTTGTTTCTATTTAATGAAATGTCTTTACTATTTCAAAGCTTCATGAATGTTATCATGTTGGGTGATTGAGTATGAAAGGATGGCGAGTTGGAAAAGTTTCATGATTGTGCTTGTTTACTAGCTCTAATTTCCTTTATGAATGGATGTTGCATATATAAGTATTACTTAAAAAATATTTTTTCCTATTACAACTTTGAAGTATATTTTGTTGTGGAAAAACAAATCAAAAATTGATTTGATTTTAAGGCTTCTCATGTATTCTGCTATGTGAATGGCCTAAGGCTAGTTGTGGTATGGAACAACTATGTTGTATCCTTGTTTGGTGATGAGAAGACTTGAATATTTTTTTCTTAATGGGGACCTTATTTCCTTAAGAGATAAGCCCTTCACTTTTTTTAAGTGTTTGGATTTGGAGGTGTGAAGTTTGTAGCCGCAAAGAGTTAGAATAATCTCATTCAATAGGGTTAAGTGTGGACCTATTCATTTTCCATTTATTTATCCTCTTTGTGAGAGTTAACCAATTATTGGCACTGATTTGGATGCTTTGATAGGCTATTAAATGTTTTTGAACCTTTAGAAGTATCCTGGGAAATTTTTTTCCCTATTAGAATTAGTTTCCAGCCCTTAGACAAAGATTGAAAACTATATTGGAAATTTGTAATTTAGGTAATTCAAACATTTCTTAGTGGAAGTTTTGGAAATCTAGGGATTGGATATTTGGTGTTAGCCCTTGGTCATATGACCTAACAAGAATCATGGTGGTTGACTAGAAGAAATGGACTAAAAGGGGTGGGAATTCAAAAAAGTCATATGTTCCAAATACTTGGATATCTAGATATCAAATATCCATAGATTTTGTTGTGCACATAATTCAGAATCTATCAAGTCTCGCGGAGGGGGAACTCGATTTTTCAAGTGATAGATATTGGGAACTAGGATTTGTCAATGGGAAAAATACCCGACATTTGAAAATTATAATAAGTGGAAATTGTGAAAAAAAAATGATATGGATGTAAGGTAAGTAGTATGTGACATGGACATGTGGAGTTTGCATGGAAAACCCTAAGTTATTTTGAGACATAGTATGTTGATGAGGAATGTTTATGTGGTGCACTAGCATGAAATATTAGTGTAGAGTAGTAAATGGGATTAGATGCACAACAATGCTAAGATGGAAGCTAGGTGGTAGCCACCAAGGAGGTGACATGGATTAGTGAATGTTTTGGATCCAAAAATATGAAAATCCATTTTTTTGGTTATATCATAATTTTAAAATTTTATTGGACGTGGATATTAGCCCATTATCTTAATGAATTTGGAAGTTTAGGAAGTTTTAAATGAACCTAAAATGTTAGAAATATAAATTAGCAAAGATCTATAACTTTCGTAAAAAGGATATTAAGAGTTTCTTGGATTTGGATGCAAGATGACAGGTCAATGTTTTGGGTGAGGATGTGGCCCTATGTGGTGGTGACACATATCATAAAGTATTGCTGCATGGTATCTAACATGGCATTATACAATGGTGATATATAGGAAAATGTCTTCCATGTCTACCAGTGTTAATGGTACATATGTTAACATGGATTTGAGAGGGGAAAATCTTCAAAAGGCCATCAATTTGTGTGAAGAGCTCATATTTGGATGGAATTTATATCATTCAAAAGCTCTTAATGAGTTGAAGCCAATGGTGATCTCAGAAAATAGTTTTAATGCAGTTGATGGAAGAATAATTTTCGTAACCCAAACTCCATTAATTAATCTTTGAGGTGGTGTCTAGACACCTCTTTTCCTTAAAAGGCCTGAAAAGGGTTGGGTGGGAGTGGTGTTACTGAGTTTCTATCAGAGCGAAGGCTTAATACTTAGGCTAAATAGGATCAAGAAGAGAAAGTGAGTTTGTTTTCTATAGATGTTATTTTACAAAAAGAAAGTATTTATGTAATAAATTGTTAATTCCAATTTACTTTCTATGAGGATTCATCTAAACCATATACGAGCATGACTTGTAGTAGAAGTAAAATATTAGTTTTAGGCTAGCATCGGCCAATGCATGTATGGTGAAGGAAGTTAGATATGCTAAAATTTAATTATTTACTAAAATAACATTGGAATGTTGTTTCAGAATACGACTTGCAATTTTAGAGAAGGAAGGAATGTTCAACATAATGTTGTATGACAATTTAGAGAAAAAATTGTGCAATAGGGAAGATGAGTTAGATGAGAAAAAAATGGTTGAGACCCCTTCAGATTGGTAGAAATAATGAAAAGTTTGATGGATATACTTTGGAGCTATAAAGTAGATAATGAAAGGATAATTAAATCCTAATAGAAGTTAAATGAAAAATATAGTTTTTCTATAGAGCCTATTAAGTTTACAGAGAAAGATGAAATATGGACCAACTACTAGTAATATGGATAAGCATTAGTCAAATAATGTCCTTAACCCATAAAAAATTAAGAGATATGGGCCATTGGTGAGAAATATAGGAAGACGAATTTCAAGGAAGAGGAACAAGAGTGCAAAGAGATATACATCTAGTGAAGACACCTTAACAAAAACCTCCTGTGAGGAAACAAATAGTTCAAACAAGCTATCCAACAATGCAACCAGATTAGTTCTCCATAAGAGAAAGAAGAAAAAGGCCTACAAGGAGTCCCCTACCTAAGAAATTCAAAAAGGAAAAGCCCCCTACTTTTGATGGAGAAGTTAGGAAAAATGAAGAAGCTAATGCATGGTTGTTAGGGCTGAAGAAGCACTTTAGGGTACACAGTTACGTTGAAAATGTGAAGGCCAGGGTGGACATATTTAATTTAAATGGAAAATCTAATAAATGGTGGGAAGATATCAAGAATGTCAAGAGAATTTGGAAAACGAAGCCGACATGGAGTAAGTTTGAGAGATGGGGAGAAATACTTATCTGAAAGGTATCACCATGCAAAGATCAAATAATTCCATGAAGGATAAATTAGGGAATTTCAATATGGATTCCTATAAAAATAGATTCATATAAATTCTTAGATATGTGCCTTATGTAAAAAATAATAAGGTGAATATACAATTCTTCCTTTGTGAACTACCCTAGTACTACCAAGATCGTATTAAGCTAGATAAGAAAAAATAGTTGACAACACTATCAAGAAGGTTGAATATTGTTATGATCAATCCAAGTATAGGTTGGAATTCTAGATAACGTGAAAGAACAAAGACATAGATGGATTCAATAAGAGATTATTTGGGTCATAACACTACAAGAATTATGGGAAAAGTGTCAAATTAAATGTCCCAACAAGGAGTAAGTATCAAGAGAATTATTCTACTGAAAGTGGGGATAAGCCAATATGTCCAGTAAAGGAAAAGGTAAAAAATCCAAAGAAAGTTCTATTGAAATGATATGGGTGTAGAGAGGAGAGCCTGATGCAAGAAGACCCTTATAAGTTGCATGATAAAAAAATGGTATATAATGTCTAGGAGGCTACAATTGTTAATGGTGTAGCCATAAACATACCTAGAATTCATGCATTTATGGAAAGTCAGTAGGTAGACCACCAAGCTTCTATGCTGGGAATGGAAAATATACTTGCCAATTGTTTTATATCTCAATTTTAATTGACCTTGGTTCTAACTTTAATTGTTTTATCTCTCAATTATAATTAACCTTAGCTCTAACCTCATCTATATTTCTCCACGAATTATTGAATCCTCTATTTTACAAAAAAAAATAGGCATACCATGGCATGCTTGGTATAATTAGCCATAGGCGCTAAAATAAAATTAACAAGAGTTATCAAATCATGCCCATTTTATATGAATGGATTGCACACTCAAGTGACCCTGAATGTGTTCCCAATAGGGTCATATGAATTATTGATATACATGGGTTGGTTGGTAGAACATAATGAAATAATATATTATTTTAATAAAATTTTAGAATGTGAAGACGAAGAAGAAGAAGAAAGGAACTTACAAGTCTTGAAAAAGCAAATATTGGTGAGGAAGATTTGAACTTTACATCTTAAGAAATGCTATAGGAAAATATTCCAATTGTCTACTATCCATGACTTAAATGTTGTTAAAGACAAGAAGTTAAAAATAAAAGATCATATAGTGTTGCAGGAGTTTATATTTGTATTTTGAGAGGAAATACTAGGATTTCCACTTGAGCAAGACATAGACTTCTCAATTGAGATAATGCCTGGAGTAGTGTAAGTGTCTTGAGATTCATACAATGTTAAGCCATATATAAACCCCATGTTAACCATAAAACCACTTACTAAGACCTAAATATTGACTGATTACATTTTTATTGTTATAGTGTTATGTAGGCTAGAATGCCTTATGGTCCCATTTTATTATAATTATACCGCTTATCTCCTATATATATACTAGGATAGTCTTATAATTATCAATTATTTTTGGTAAATTGTATTCATTGTAGAGGGAGATTTCCCTCTCTAAGAGGACTATAATTATTTGTTTCTTATCATTTTTAAGGCATAAGGTTCATAACATTTGGTGTCAGAGCACATGATCCTAGCTGGAATTCGATGCTTCTAACATGTCATCATGGAATTTTAGTTATAACTTTTCTAATGAGCAGTGTCAGATGGTGAAATTTGGAGAATAATGAGAATACATCACAACCAATATCTGGGTCAAATTTTAGATCTTGGTTCACTATTTTGTATATATGCTCCAAGGAAGTTAGGGTTTCTTAATGTTCCTAGAAACAATCTCAAATAAGTTGATTATGTTCGAAAATTTTACATTATATATATATATATATATATATATATATATATATATATATGAGGTTTCATACCAAACTTAGACTACATTTAAAAGAAATCGTGGTGAACATATGACTCAAATATTGGATCTTGGTTCGCTATAATTTCATATATAGGTTTTAATGAAGTCCAAGTTCCTGAATGCTCTTCAAATTAGTTTCCAACAAGTTTGCTTGGCTTTTTTGCAATAATTTGTTTTAGTGATGTATCAAATAGTGAAACTTGGACCATATTAAGGAGAAATGTCATGGAACATCAAGTTAAATTTTTATAACTTGGTTCACTAGACTTTAAGAGCTATACCTATGGAATTTAGTGTTTGTGAATAGTCCTGAAATAAATTTTAAACATGTCAACTTGGTGTTTTTGCTATATCTTCATGTCTAGGCCTTTTCAAACTATGAAATATTGAAGGATTTTAGGATACATATAGAAAAATCCTCAAGTAGGAACCTCATAACTATATTTGAATAATTAGACATGTGGAACGGTATACAATTTGGCTTGTGGGAAGAGACCAAGAATAAGAAAATTTTGGGAAAGTTACCATACTTTCACTTGATACATCAAATTCAGTTCACCCTATGGAATTAAAAAAAATACATATTAGGGTATTATAGAAAAAAAATTTAAATGCAAAAGGGCTCAAATCTCAGAGATATATCAATAAAGTTTCAACCATTATGGTATTCTTCAAATTAAGGTATGTAACTTACTAGTGATCTAACCGTTGATTATATGATTCTTTTTTTTCTTGGTGAATAAAAGTTGTGATAAAGAGGAGTGTTATAATTGTTTTCCAACATGCCCCTAAATAAATATATTATTCCAATTAAATCTATTCAATATCCATCCTTGAGTCATGAAGAAAGTGACGACTTAGAATTTAGGTTATCTCATAGAGAAGAAATTTAATGAAAAGGATGGTAGTATGTTGAGAAATGAGGATTTATTAGGTTCTCAAGAAAAACTTGAAATATAAATGGAAAATAAGATGAATGAAAATAAGGAAGAAATAAAAAATATGTGTTTTCCATGGAAAATATTTTCTTGGAGAGGCTTCCTAAAAGGGATGTGTAGATCCAAGAAAATCATGAAAATAAGGACAAGCATGTTGTTGAGAAGTAATCTCATATGGTGAGTATGCAATCACAATTGGAGGACACAAATATTGAATATCAGAACCATAATCATGGATTTTCATTCCAAGATCCACATCATCAGGGCTTCAAGTCAACACTAAGGAACTACTATATTCCAATGATCAATATGAGGAGATTTTACGGTAATGATCCTATAATATAGATATTTCAAATGGAACAATAATTTGATCTACACCAAGTGGTATCCTTACAAAAGGTAAATATTGCATCTATGTTTTTATAAAATGACCAAGATGTATGTTATCAATGGCTTTGTGAAATTAAAAAGGACTATGTTATATCTTGGTCAATTTTTATAGAGGAATTGATAGTCCATTATGGGGATATTAAGAGCAACACAGTCTTTAGTTAATTGGTAAATCTTTGATAAAAAGTTCCAATTACAAAGAACATTTGAGAATTCAAAAAGTTGAGTTTCACAGTAAAGAATATTTTAGAAGATAATTTTTTACACCTATTTTTTGGCAAATTTAAATAAAAGCATCCAACATGAATTGTGTATGTTCGAACCTAAATTTGTTAGTAGGCTTTCATTCTAGCAAGGAAAGTTTAGAGTAAAAATATAGCCACTAAAAAATTGGCCAATAATAACTATAACAAAGATCACGCTCCCTCTCCTAAACTGACAAGGTTGACTTCTCAGCTAATGGATGAAAGACGACCAAAGGGACTATGTTTTAGTTGTGGTAGCAAGTACTATAAGGGGAATAAATGTAGTGAGAAGAAATTTTTCTACATACATTGTAAAGAGGAAGAAGATCAAGAATTGGAATAGTAACAATATCTAGACTTGGAAGAACCTACTCCAACAATATCATGTCATGTATTGGATGACATATCTACTCCACAAACCATCAAAATAGAAGAATATATCAAAAATAAAAAGGCAACAATGATGATTGATTCAGAAAGTACCCATAACTTTATCAATTGCAAATTAGCAAAACTTCTCAATTGTTTCATATATCTAGCACTAGAGTTTTAACTAAGGATTGTAGATGGAGGCACCGTAAATTATTCAAGTGCCATAGTATTAAGGTCAATATAGGAGAGTATTTTTTAGATATTCCCATGATTGTAATACAAATGGGTGGTGTTGATGATATATTAGAGGTCAAATGTTACAGTTATTGGGAAGAATGACCTTTAATTTTCAAAATCCCTTTAGAAGATTTACCTCTAAAGGGAAGGAAAATGAGCTTAGAGGTATCCAAGGGAAACCATATAAGTGATAAGCTCTAATGGAATGACAAAATTACTCAAAAATGGGCACCTAAGTGTAATGGCACAATTATGTTCATTAAATGTTCAAACATCAATATCATCTACGTCAAAGGATCTTGATAAGGCTATCAAAAATCATCCCAACGTATTTGGATTAATGCATAAGGGTTTTCCACCTAATTGAGATCATGATAATGTTATTAATTTGCAACTAGGAAGTGTACCAAAGATAAACAAAGAAGGAAAAAACACACTAGAAGTAGAAACAATCCTTGAAACAAGAATTAAGTAGCCAAGTAACCCAACATTTGTTCATTACATCATCAAACAGAAGAAACTAGAAGTGGAAGAGATGAAATGGGAAGATGACTTATTTTGGTAGAATCAGTAGCAGTTAGTCAAGTGTTGAGGACAAAACTTGTTTGAAGCAGAAGGGCATGTCAAGCCTTATATAAACCCCGTATTAACCCTAAAACCCCTTATTAAGCCCCATATATTGAGTGATTAAATTTCTATTACTATATTGTTATGTAGCCTAGAATCCCTCATGATCCCATTTTATTATAATTGTACACCTTGTCTCCTACACACACACACACGTTAAGGAGACCTAGTTTTAGAATCATCAAATATTATCTTGTACATTGTATTCATTGGAAAAGGAGGTTTCCCCCTCAAAGAGGATTGTAATTATTAGTTTCTTATCATTTTTAAGGTGTAACGTTTATAACATTCAAAGTATGTTTGAGATGGTAAAGAAAATGTTGTATTTAAGATAAATGTTGGATAAGGGACATTTTAGGCCAAATATATTCCCTTGGGGCACTAGCCTTGTTTGTGAAAAAGAATGATGGAAATATTAGGGCGCATCGACTATTTGCAACTAAAAAAGTAACTATAAAGAACAAGTACCCATTTCCATAGATCAATGATCTATTTGATGAATTGAGGGAAGCTTCCATGTTCTCCAAGATAGACTTAAGATCAAGGTATTGCCATGTTAGGATAAAAGATGAAGATATTCACAAAACTACTTTCATAACTAGGTATGGTCATTATGAATACCTAGTGGTGACATTTGGACTCACTAATGCAATGGCTCCATTCATGTGTTTTTAGGGTCCAACCCTAACCCCTTTATTAATGTAATAAGCCCAAGGGACCTCGTAAGAGTCATTTTTAGTTAGTTTAATAAATAAATCATGTAAGCATTGTAAGTGGTTGACCCACATTAAAAGAAAGGGACCACAATTAGTTATAATGGGTTGTAGCTAACAAATAAATTGGTTAACCCACATTATGCAAGAGACCATGAGTAGTTAGGTTTTTGGGTATCATGAAACTATATATTGTTGAAGATGGTAAGGGAATTCTTTCCTTGTGTTGTGTAATTGAGCTATGTTCTACTAGAGGTTGCCCCCTTGAAGAGGCAAGTGAACAATATTGTTGCAGATCTTAATAAAATATTTCCATTGTTATCATCTCATTACTTTATTTTTTGTGGCATCTCTAACATATTTCACATTTCTAATATTTTTTGTAGGTCAAGCATACTACAAGTGGTATTAGAGCACTTTCTCGAGCCAACTGCACCAGAGACATGTTCCATCATCTTTAAACTATAGAGATATATCATTATGCGCATCAACCTGTAGTTGGGGAAGCATACACGTAGGAACTACAAGAGGTGGTCACATATGTTGGACACCCCTGTAACCCTTGTTGGTACCCCTTCGAGTAGTAGCACATCATGAAACACTTGTACATGGACTGCACTTCCACATACCTCTGGTATATCAAAACCACCCCAAGGTTACCCTAAAACCAACCTTAGATAAGTCATTGATTATCTTACTGGTATAGTACACCGAGAATGATACTCAGAGAAATTACTCACACATACCTAGGGTAGTCGGGTAGTACGGCTAAGGGCGCAATTGATCCTCCTTAGTTAACACTTTTAAATATTGGGATGAGTACTATTGTTGAACCCTTGGCGTATATCGTGATTAGTAGCACCTAATACTCCTTTATTCCCATAGTTCCCTCACTTCATGTTGATTCACTGCCACATTTTATAGTATCTAGAGTTAGGGTTTCTACCACCGCAACCTTGATCAGTTGGGACAAAAAAATTCCTACACATTTTGCAATATTCAGCAGTTGGGGTTTCTTCCACCATAGTATTGATTAGTTGGGACCGCCAAGTTCCTACAAATTTTGCACTATCAATATTTTGGGATTTTGATCGCTAGAGTAATGATTAGCTAGGAGTAATTCTCTTATCGGAGTATTAAAAAAAATAGTGGTCCTAAAATTCCACTTGCATGAGACCTAGACCATGGGATTCAGCATTACGAGTTAATCATAGTAACACCATCCACTAGTAATATTTTTTTTCCTATAGTACAAATTTTTACAAAATACCTCCAAGAGACATATATCAACAAACTCATTGTCTCAGACTGATTATAGACGTACAAATTTTAAGTAACCCAAAGTTCTAACATAGGCCATTTTATGGTAGCTACTAGGGCTCAAGCTATGGAAAGCCTCCAGAAAAAAGTGGAAAGCCTGGAAGCAAGCATCACCACCAAAGCATAAGAAGCAAGTGCAAAGGCCCTAGGATCCATACATCACATCCTTAATGCTAAAGACCACATGGGAGAGGGGAACCATGTTGATGCCAACCTTGAAGGAGAATCTAGCCACCATCGATATGAGGGGCATCATTATTTCCATGGAGGTCACTAATATTCTAGCAATAAGGCAGTGTAGGTGGCACAATAAGAACAATATTTTCAACTCAGTAATATTTGGGATGATGAAACCAAAATACATGTTGGAGCTCTTTATTTAGACCAAGAACATTGGCAATGGTGGAAATGGCATCAAAAATGCTATGCAAGAAAGCCAACTTGGAATATGTTCTCTAAATCCATTTGTGCTCATTTTGATAGGGACTCTCACTTTCTTAGTCACGTTATAAAGTTCAAACAAACTAGTATAGTACAATAAAACATCACGACATTTGAACAACTGGCCTTCTAGACCAAGGGCTTATGGGACACCTTCTATATGGAATGTTTCATCACTGGCCTCAAGGAAGCGATCCAGACACATGCTAGAATGCATCAACCGGCTACTTGGTTGGAAGCTTTCCACAAAAATTTAGATGCAAATTTTTTTATTAATGTCCAATCCAGTCGTCCTTCATTTGCATCAAAGGCACATCTCGCCCCTACTAATGACCCCACCCAAATATTTAAGGTGAAAAAGGCGTCGCCAACAGAAATGGCTGATAGGAGAAGACACAAACTATCTTACTACTATGATGAAAAATATTCACCATGCCACAAATGCAAGGAACCAAAGTTATTTCAAATTGGTGTGACTAAAAATAACATAGAATGGTTTCAAACATTAGGTCCCATTACCATGGACTTCTAGAAGATATATATGAGCTTCAAATAGAATGGACACGCTTATACACTATGAGGGCTCCAAGCAAGTGCTCCTATTATCATCAACTCGCATAGAATGGAGAAGATTTAAAAAAAGGGACACCATGGGATAGTTGGTCAATTCAATGCAGTCCATGCCATTGAATCAAGCCCTAAAAACATTCATCTAGATCTGCAAAAGGTGTTGAGTAACCACCAACACATGTTTGAAAAACCACTCAACACATGTTTGAAAAACCCATGGAGCTACCCCCTTCTCGGAGTGAGAATGATCATACCATCCCTTTGATTCCAAGTAGATAGCTGCCAAATGCCTACCCCTATCAGTATCCATTCACACAAAACAATGAAATTGAAAATATTATTAGGGAGCTACTAGAAGCAGGTGTTATTCATCCCCAATGATCATGGTCTTAAAGAAAGATGGGGAGTGGCACATGTCCCCTGAATTTAGGGCCCTGAACAAGCTCACCATCATGGATAAGTTTCCCATTCCATTAGTAGATGATCTCCTTGATGAACTCCATGACACCCAATTCTTTACCAAGTTGGATCTCCATTTGGGCTATCACCAAATCAGAATGAAAGTACCCGACATTCCTAAGACAACTTTTAGAATCCATGAAGGTCACTATGACTTTTTGGTTATGCCCTCTGGTCTTCGTAATTCCCTATCCACCTTTCAAAGTCTCATAAATCACCTTCTCAAGCCATATCTCAGGAAGTTTGTACTGGGATTTTTTGATTATATACTCATCTACAAAAAAACATGGGAAATACATATTCAACATGTTAACCAGGTATTGCAACTTTTGAAGGATAATAAATTGTTTTTCAAATTATCCAAGTGTTCTTTTGGAATGCAATAAGTGGAGTACTTGGGACATATTGTGGGATGCCAAGAAGTATGAGTGGATCCAAAAAGAATTCAGGAAATGCAAGATTTACCACAACATACGACCTTGAAAAGTTTGCAGGGATTTTTGGGTCTCACCAGATACTATCAAAAATTTGTTAGAGATTATGGATGCATTACTAGACCCCTGAAAAATATTCTCAAGAAAAATGCATTCCTCTAGACAAAATCAGCTCAATAGGCCTTCCTGGATCTCAAACAGGCTATGTGTTCCACCCCAATTTTATCCCTCTCAGATTATAGAAAACCCTTTTTGATTGAAAGTGGTGCCTTAGAGACTTGCATTGGGGTAGTCTTAACTAAATAAGGTTGAGAAATAGACTTCACAAGCTAATAATTAAGTGGAAACAGATTGGGTCAATCAACTTATGAGAAAGAAATGATGGCCATCCTACATGCAATAGGCACTTGGTGATCATACTTGCTTGGACGATGTTTCTAGATCCAAATTGACCATCATAGTCTAAAGTACTTTTTTGAGAAATGTTTATCCTCTCTGCAACAAAATAAATGGCTTACCAAAATGTTGGGCTATGACTATGAGATACTATATAAGAAAGTTCGAGAAAATGTTATGCCTGATGCCTTGTTACAACAATTTGAGGAGGACAACACACTATTATCCCTTACCAATTCCATCTTGGATTAAGGAGGCACACAATGAATGGTTTTCCCATCCATCTCTTTCCCATCTAATCCAAATGTTACAAGGGAATACTAACCCCCCAATAGGTTACACTTGGCAGGAAAATATTCTTCGATATAAGGATCATTTGGTTCTCTCCCCCAAACCACACATCCTAGCAGAGCTAGACTCCTCACCCATCCCAGGACATCCAAAATTTCAAAAGACTTATGCTTGTGCACGATGCTCTTTCTTTTGGGAAGGGATGAAACAAAACATTCTTACCTTTGTAGTTGAATGTGATGTCTGCCAATGCAACAAAGGGGAAAAAGTGAAAAATCCAAGAACCTTACAACCCTTACCACTATCTACTTCTATATGGACAAATTTCTATGTGTAATTCATTACAAGTCTCCCTAAATCAAGCAACAAGTCATTCATCATGGTGGTAATGGATCAACTATCTAAATATACCCATTTTTGTGCCTTACCACACCCGTTCACTCTAACTTTAGTGGTTCAATTCTTCATGGATCAAATTTTTAAATTGCATGGCATGCCTACAATTGTGTATGATTGCAATCCCACCTTCACTAGAAATTATTTTGGCAGGAGTCATTCAAGCTACATGGTATGCAACTCCAAATGAGTGCAACATATCACCCCTAGACGAATGGTCAAACCAAAGTGGTAAACAAATGTTTGGAGACCTACCTGTGGTGCTTTTCTTTGAATAGACAACAACATCAATGGGTATAGTGGTTACCTTTAGCAGAAAGGTGGTATAATACTAATTATCATGAAGCAACTAAGATGACACTGTATGAGCTAGTGTATGGCCAACTCCTACCTTCACCAACTTCTTCTCTTCTAGGATCTTCCAAAGTGCAGGAAGTTGATAGGTTTCTTCAGAATTGAGTTGCCACTCTCTCTCTTTTGATGAATAATGTCCATCAAGCACAAAACTGAATGAAGCAAGAGGCTAACCAACATTGTTTAGAAAGGTATTTTCAAGTGGATGATCAAGTGTTTCTTTGACTCCGTCCTTATGAGAATACATCTCTCAAAGAAAAGGGATTATAAATATTGCCTACAAAATTCTATGGGCCTTATCAAGTGATTTAGTGTATTGGCTATGTCGCCTACAAACTAGCATTGCCAACCACTTCAAAAATCCACCGTGTCTTTCATGTCTCATGCCTCAAGAAAGTCGTAGAGGACAATTGCAAGGTCCACACCATACTGCCTAAATTGAACAAGGAAGGTTTGATTTGGCACCAACTATAATAGTTCCTAGATACATGGGAACAATATATTTGTGGTTGTAGTATCAAGGAACTCTTCATCTAGTGGAAATACACCTTACCAAAAGATGTGAGATGGGAACCAACGACTATTCTACTGGAATTCCCACAGTTCTAGCCTTGACAATAAGTCTGTTTCTGAAGGGGGAGGGCATGTTAGGGTCCTACCCTAACCCCTTTATTAATTTAATAAGCCCAAGGGGCCCCATAAGAATCATGATTAGTTAGTTTAATAAATAAGTCTTGTAAGCATTGTAAGTGGTTAACCTGCATTACAAAACAAGGGACCATAATTAGTTATAACGAGTCATAGCTAATAAATAAAGTGGTTAACCCAAATGATACAAGGGAACATGAGTAGTTAGGGTTTTGGGTCTCATGAAAATATATATTATTGAAGGTAGTAAGGGAAGTATTGTCTTGAGTTGTGTAATTGAGCTCTTCTCTGCTGGAGGTTGCCCCTTCAAAGAGGCAGGTGAATAGTATTGTTGCAGAGATTAATAAAACATTTCTATTGTTATCATCTCATTGTGTTATTTTATGTGGTATCTCTAGCATATTTCGTACTTCTAATATTTTCTCTAGGTCAAGCATACTACATGTGTTTGATCAACAACATTCTTACCGAATGACAATTTTTATTGATGATATTCTAGTATATTCAGAAAATAAGGAACAACATGAGGAACACCTTCAAATAGTATTACAAGTGTTGAAAGAGTATGAACTATGCAAAAAACTAAACATATGTAACTTCTTACAAAAACGGGTACATTATTTGGGGCATGTAATCTTAAAACAAGGGGTTGAAATGGACCCTAAAATGATTTAGGCAATCATTCATTGACCAGCATCTTGAAATGTGATAGAGGCGAGGTCATTTATGGGTTTGGAAGGGTACTATAAAAGAATTATCTAAGGATTTATGATGATCCATCACCCAATCACTTCACTATAGAAGAAAGAAGTTACAAGTGTTGAAAGAGTATCAACTATGTAAAAAACTAAACATATGTAACTTCTTCCAAAAATGGGTACATTATTTGGGGTATGTAATCTTAAAACAAGGGGTTGAAATGGACCCTAAAATGATTTAGGCAATCATTGATTGACCAACATCTTGAAATGTGATAGAGGCGAGGTCATTTATGGGTTTGGATGGGTACTATAAAAGAATTATCTAAGGATTTATGATGATCCATCACCCAATCACTTCACTATAGAAGAAAGAAGTGACATCTATTTGGACTCTTGATCCTCAATTTTATCATTAAAAAATCACATAAATTTCTTCATTTCAAACATATCCACCTCCTCTTTCCCCACTTTCTTTCATTTTGCTTACATTTTTCCCTAATAGAAATAAATTGATGTTGAAAAATGTCCTTAATTTAGAGATGTGAAGAAAATGTCGAGCGAAACAAAGAAGTGGGTTTATTTCAATGGGTTCACAACATGGTTGGCTTCCTTTTAGATCCATGAAAGCTCAAACAAAAGGAGATAGTCAACGTGGTGGTCAACTTTGTGGTAGTAGATAAAATCACACACTAACTAAGGGAAAATCCAAGGATCAAGTTTGTGACTAGTCACGAACTTGACTAATCCAAGGATCAAATTTGTTGAGTTTAGATGCCAAATTTAGGATTGTGTTTATTTCAGAGAGGATTGATAGTTGTTTTTTTTATTTAGTTTGTATAAATAACTATAAGAAGTGGAGGTTAAGGAATTGAATTCCTTCATAGATTTTTTTTTAATTAAATGGTGTTCCTATTTCTATCATTAATATACAATGGCTTTAAGTTTTTGCAGTTAATAGATTTTGTTGTGTGCACAAGCCAAAGTCTAGAGGGTCCCCAAGCTTTGGCATGTGCACTCATATTACATGTGTACATATCTCTTATTTTTATGTGCATTAATTTCTTGGTAAATACTCTTTTCTATTTGTTGGGTGTGGAGCATGATTGTTTAGAGGTCTTTGTTTCAGCCGGATGTATACCCCAGGAAGTTTGTACACCCCTCCACGCGGTGGGGTACGGGGGGGATTTGTCCCCCCAGTGGGGGTTCGGGGGGGCTGATCCCCCCTGGCTAGGGGGTCTGGGGGCCAGCGTTCCCATGGTGGGGGTTTTGGGGGTAGTGCCCTTGAAGGTAAAAACAGATGTAAAATTGCCTTATAAAAGTATAGTAATTTCTAGTCAATTTGAGTTGTTCGTTAGGCGGATGATATGACAGTAGAACTTATGTTTAGTTTAGGGTTTTTTGCCCTAGAAGGCAACCCCTCTCTTTGTATGAGGGCATTGTATTGAGGCTGTGTAATAGATGTGTATTCTCCGAGCGAGAAACAGGGAGGTGAGACTGTGAGAGAAAACAGAGGATATTATAGCAGATCTGCTGTAGGATGTGTCTCTTCATTTTGCTGGATAATAGAAACGAAGGACTGTCTGTTTGGGGTGGACATAGCCCAAACTGGGTGAACCACGTATATCTGTGTCTCTCTGGTTTTATGCGTTTTCTATGTTTATATTTTTGCAATATTCTATGTGTTCCATTGCTCTGTAATATATAATTTTCTAACATTATTTTCTTTAAATCTCTATTACATTATGTTTCTATCAATCTCTCTTTGTATGTGACAACAAGCATTTCATTTGATTAGGTAGAATTTTCTTTCTAAACAAGTCTAAACTTTCTTTCTAGCAAGGATTGGAGTGGTGTACAAAGTACTATTGCAAGCCTCTTTCAACCACAAGAGTTAAATAGATACACAACAACATGTTTTTCTACCCATCGAGAGCCCAATTGATGTTAATGAGCTATAAGGAATTGATCAAGTTTCTTTCAATTGATTTTATTTAAGGAGTCTCTTTTTATGTATGAATGTTAGAATTCCTTCTCAATCAACAAATTCCACAAGTGAATAGAATGTTATCGTAGGAGTCACTTGAGGCATGAGATCTCACAACTTGATTTTCTACCTATGATTGCTTTGGCAACCTTCGATTAGAAGGATTAGTTTTTGTTTTGTTTTCAAAGTTACAGTTCTAGTTTATAATTTCATTGCAATAGTTTGAGTGAAGATACTTTTTATTTTACCTATGATATCAAATTATAATTCTAGTTGCCCATTACGGTGATTTAGTTAGCATTCATGCTTCCTTAATTTTTTGTCAGTTAACCAACTTCTAGTAATTCGTCAAAACAATACAACATATTGACATGAATATCACTTCTCTCCCAGCCTCACTCCTACCAGATTTGTTGGCTAGGAGGGATATACAAAAACTGAGAGAAAAATGCCAAAATTTACATAGTATCAAGAAACAAAATGACCAAAGAGCCAAAAACACATAGACAAATGAAAATACATCCCATCACCAATAAGGATCATGAGGAAAGGTCGATGCATGTTCAACACCACGTATGTCCAAAGGTATAGGATCACCATGAACACGGAACTCTAGAAGAGCAAACTGACCCTCAATTTGTTCTAGCCACTGAATTGTTTGCATTTTTATATGTTTAAGAGAAGTCAATAGATCGAGGGTATCTCACTGATTATGTTGGAGAACATTCATAAAATATATCACTTCGTTATAGTCATCATATCAATCCTAACCCAGTTCCTCTAAGAGTGCAATAACATTCGCAATTGTAAGTCCAAGTAATCCAAAGAGGGCGAAATATCCATGTAGTTAGGAGATGGAATATGTTCATCAACCAGTTCTCCCTCAAACGCTACCTCCACACCCACATCACCTTCCATTTCCCCCGCATGTCCTCCATGGCTCGCCAGCTGGCCATAATGTCCCAACCCTCTCCAATCATGCCCACATTTCCAAATCATCATTCCAATTGCACCAAACCACCACGGCCAACTTCAATATTTCACCCAACTGCAGGAGATCGACAGTGATATCTGGATTCTAAGTTCAATAGCGAGAGTGCCTCTATTCACCACACAATATTCCACCAAGGTCACATAAACACCTCCCCCAGAATCCTAGTGACACCCCTTATTAACATGTCCCCAAGCGGCAAAAGAACTTAGCACCTAGAAATGGAAACAAAGGATCCATAACTCTAAATTCCCACCCGCGGCCTTGAAATAGTCAGGGAGAAAAAAGACATAGCAAATACCACTACAAAGTAAAAAAGCCAAGTATAATTCTGTGAGGCATGGGAGTGAAAGGATGCAAATAAAATGAAAAAAGAAGACTTACTAGATGGGTGCCAGAAGAACCCCAATCCCCCTTGATTCAAATGATGAGACAAAGTAAAGAAGGATTCCTAACTAGAAAGTGGGCAATTTAGAACAAGCCATCACTCCAAGATCCCACACCCTATGAGTTAGTTCACCAATGGAGACATGACACAAACCCTACTAGTTTGTTATAGTCTTAGACTTAGATATTACCAATATATTGAGCATTCACATGTTGGAAGCTTGTGCATTATATCCATCATTTCCCTTACCACCCTCACAATCACCTATAACCCGAGACACCAATTGTCAAAGCCAACTCACCAACCTAATTATAAATTAAACATTTTTCATCTTGAATTTTCCTGGACCCCAATGCCACTTGTCCTTGTCACCTCATAATCATGTGGGAGGGTCAAGTCCACTCCCCTCCATTCTATTATTTCCCAACTCATCCACCTCCATCATGGCTTCTTTATCATTGTCTACGATGTTCCTTAGTCTGTCCAACTGGAGGACAATAGGGGTCGCCAACACTGAGAGATTGTAAGGTTATGATCCTGACTCCCCATATTTACAAAAAGGTTGGTGGCCTTATTCCCTAACCTCATCAAATGAGTTGTGATAACATAAGGGAAAGAAAGCACCAGTGGTTGGATTCCATAGACCAGGAGATCAATTCGCCAACTCTTTATTACTTTTTGCATTGGGGGTCCATTGAGTAGTTTTTGAGCCACCATGATTACCAATTGTGAATAGCCATCGATCAAAATCCTGGAGAATCCCTCCTTGTGAGGCAGAAACAAACCTCATTCTAGAGCTTTAAATTATTCCATGTTATTACTAGTGTTGCCACAATATCCAACATAAAACTCAAGAGGCTTGCCTCTGTCATCCTTAAAGATTCCACCATACCCACCCTACCACAAATTGACCTTAGAGGCTCCATCGCAATTTATTTTTATAAATCCTTTAGGGGGAAGGGAAAATACCAATGGAGACATCCCCAAGCTACAAGGTTATCATGCAAGACTCATGGCCACCAAATTTTGCGAGAGTTCCAAATATTTTAAGATTTGAGCCTCCTATCCTTCGGCCCTCTAGTCCTCATCAGCCAAATTTTCTAAGAGAATTGTTTCTTTAATATTCAACCTCATTCTCTACCACACATCTTCTCATACACTCTTGCAATTCTTAAAGATCATCTTATTGTGATCCCTCCAAACATTCCATTGTAGGAAGCCCGGGGATAACACCCAAGCCCTTTCACAATCGGGCTTTTTAACAAAGAGGTTCAACACAATTCAAAGGTTTCCCAAAGGCTATTGTGGGACCTATCAAGATGGTCAAATAAGGATCTGATGTAGGTCCACAAAATTTCCATTCTTATGCAAGTGTTAAGCAGATGTTCCATGTTCTCTTCTTGTTCTTGACATATTTGGCACCATGACGGGCCTTTGAACCCTTTTCACCACAAGTGATTGTTTGCTTGTTAGGGCCTGACCCATGTTCAGAGGTGATTTAGCCAAACAAATCCTGGTACTACTGGCCCTTTCGACAATAGTCCGCGGAGCCAGTCTAAGGTCTCACCCAAAGTAGTATGGGAGGGTGCTAGAACCAGGTTTCCGCACCCTGGAGATGTCTGATGAGTTTAAGCAGTCCGCGGTTCGGCCCTGCACGCACGTCGCTATGCATACTTACCTGCTCCTCGCAGCCTGAGATGCTTCTAGCGTGCAACCCTACTCGGGCCCAGAACGTTGTTATTGCCCAATTTTGGATTTAAGAGATCCGTGGTTTGTATCTTTCGAATTATTGACCGAAGAATCCACAGTATGAGCATTTTTATACCAACGTTTCAAATCCCAAATGGGATCCATCATCAGGGTTAAGAATGATGATAAAAGAAGAGCAATCAAGACAAAATAAATACTTATGAGGGAAAAAATTTTAGGAACACACTGTCGACTAGAATCTTAAATTAATTTTAATTTTAATTTATTTTTACTTTTATTTTTATTATTATTTATTAATTACTTTATTTTAATTAAAATTTTTGAGGGATAATATCAGGGATTAGAAATAGATTTAGTTTAAAAGATTGAACTAAATTTTTTATTTAATTAATTTAATTTCTATATAAATTAATTTAATATATTAAATTAATTCATATTAACAATTATAAATATTTATAATTGATTAATATGATAATTAATATATTAATTAATAGTTATATAGAAAATATTATAACATTAAAATGTTAATTAATATGATAAATAGTTAATACTAGAATATAAAGGGATAAAAAAATTTTAATTCATATACAAATACTAGGATAATATATCAATTTCTATATATAAATTAAATTAATATATTTAACCAAATCATATTAACAATTATAAATAGTTAATATTTATAATTAATTAATATGATAATTAATATATTAATTAATGGCTATATAGAAATTGATATATTAAAGAATTTTAATGATAATAATTATATGATAAAAAGTTACTGACCACTGATAATAGAATAGGGTAGGGATAACATACCTGCTGAAGGCCTTACCTGGGGATGGGTTGGCGCTTTTTGATTTCACTGATCAAGGGAAGCCAGCGCCCGCTAATCTCCATACCATTGTCTCTGTTCAGATTATGAGGATGCTTAATAATCTCAAGTGCTTCTCTGATCTTTCGCCTCTGATGCTGCTCTTCCCTTGCGATAATAGATGCGTTTTCCATAAAGATGTGGTGCTTAGTCTTCAAGGAGTGTTCTGCCAAGGCTGAGGTACGAGATCTTCCATTCCTAATGTTAGCGCCATGCTCTTTGAGCCTTGTCTGGAGGGAGCGACCTGTTTCACCTATGTAGCTTTTTCCACAGGAACAATCTATCTTGTAGACTCCTTTAAGTTGATGTTTGTCAATATCATCTTTTACAGATTTCAAACCTTGCCTGATAGTATCAGGAGCTGAGAAATGTGTGATAATGTTTTTCTTTTTTAGGATTTTAGCGATTTTGTCTAAAACCCCTTGGATATAAGGTAGAAAAAATTTGCCACCTTGGGGTTGGTCTTGATCTTTAGGCTCATGAGATAACAACTTTCTTTCGGCTTTCTCTATAGCTTTCTTAATCTCATGTTCTTTGTAGCCTATATTCTTAAAGGTTAACATTAAATGTTTCTTCTCTTCGTTCAGATGCTCTGAGTCAGAAATTCGAAGGGCTCTAATGGCAAGAGTGTTTAGAACACCAAACTTTTGGGCTGGGTGATGGTGGGAATCCGCATGGAGGTAACTCTCTGTGTAGGTTGACTTCCTGAAAACCCTATGGCCCAAAGAGCCATCCTCTTTTCTGATGATTAGAACGTCCAAAAATGGGATGCTCATGTTCTCTTCAAGCTCCATTGTGAATTTTATTTCCGGAGAGATAGAATTTAAGTGAATGAAAAACTTGTCAAGTTCTGCTTTACCATGCGTCCATTTTATATTGGTATCATCAACAAAACCACCAGGCTGGCTTTAAAGGATATGATTCCAGGGCCTTCTTTTCAAAGTATTCCATGTATAGGTTTGCCACGATTGGCGAGAGGGGTGATCCCATTGCCACACCAGATGTCTTCTCATAAAATACTCCTTGGAAGGTGAACACAGTTTACCTTAAGTAGACTTCAGCCAGCTTTGCAGTTCCTGGATCAGTAACATTATTTATAACTTGAATGGCTTCATCCAGAGGAATCTTTGTGAATAAGGATACTACGTCAAAGCTTACAAGGATGTCATCACGTTCCATACTTTCATTTTTAATAAGATTCACAAAGTCCTGGGAGTCTTTGATGAAGGAATCAGTATTTCCTACAAGGGGTTTAAGAATTTTAGCAACATATTTAGCAAGCTCATAGGTTGGGGAACCAATAGTATTAACTATCGGTCTAAGGGGGACCCCTTCCTTATGGATCTTGGGTAGTCCATAGATTCTAGGGATGGTTTCACAAGAGGGGATTAATTTCTTTTTTAATTTTTCGTCAAGGTTGGAGTCTGAGATGATCTTTTTTACATCCTTCATGATTTTGGGAATGGGATTATTGCTCAGCTTTTTATAACTGCCACAATTTAGGTGGTCCTTCATTTCCTAACATAGTCTTCCTTATCCAAGATGACTGTTGCTCCTCCTTTATCTGCTTTAAGAACCACCACCTTGTCATTATTCCGCAAGGATTTGAAGGCTTTTTGTTCTTCCTTACTCAAGTTGCTTTTGGGGGTTTTTGCTTTTGTCATAATGAGAGAAAACTCTTGCCTCAATGTTTCTTTTTCTTCCAAAGGGGGGTTACTAATCCCATCTTCTATGCTACATATCATCCTTTCAATGGGAAGGCTTTTAGGAGCCACCGCAAACCCCATACCTTTGCTGAGAACATTAATGGCTTCAGGGTCTAATTCTTGGGAAGACAGGTTGACCACTTTCCTTTTTGATCTTGACTCACAGGTAATTGCTGAAGATCTACTTTTCTCTTCATCTTTTTGAAAACTCATGTCTAAGCCTTGATTGTTAATGCCTCCCATGTCATCTTTGGAGTTCCCTAAATACTGATTGCTTCCGAAACTGTTGATTAGGCCATGAGAAATTACTTTGGAAACCTGCATACTCTCCATTGTACCCATGCTAACAGTGCTGAGATTGTTATTGTCCTTTTTCGTCCTAACTAGTGCGTTGTCACTACCAGAGTCGATGTTATTTATTAGATCTGGATTGGGCAACTCTTTAAGTATATTAACATCTGTGCAACTATTATTACAAGCGTTATCATCTTTTGAATTCACGTGAATGCCATCTGCGTTGATAACATTGCTTTCCTTTGGTTTTGGAATATTATTACCTGCACAGTTCATAGACTTTCCTGCGCAGTTTTTAGGGATTACGCTGCTTAAAAAACCTGTGTTAGTATTCTTTATGTTTTCTTTACCACTAGCATTTATAACGTTGCTTTTCCCTGAATTATTACTACCTGCGCAGTTCCCCATAGACTTACCTGCGCAGTTTTTAGGGATTACGTTGCTGCAACCAGCGTTAATATTACCTATATCTTCCTTAATGCTGATATATCGTGCGTTTAAATCTTTTGGATTAATGTTTATTATGTTGTTGCTGTCGACTGCATAGTCTTCATTTAACTTGCTGTGCTTATTGTCAACTATGCAGTCTTTAATGGTTTTAACGCTGATGTTTTTGTTTTGTACATATTCACTGGCGGGGTTCAGATTTGAGACTGTCACCTGAGATCTATTTAAAATCTTGGATAGCTTCTTGCGCTGCCTTGCCAGAGCGATCTGACCCTCATTATATACTTTTAGGGAAGTCCTGGCATCGATAATAGCCCAGAGATTTTTATCAATGTTGTTGGCTAGCTTAAGGTGGGATGAGAGGGCTAAACGCCCAAGATTTTCTAGAGAGGCTCTAACTCTTCTGATCTCTGACCGAATAAGAGAAAAGCTTAGTTGAAAGAACGCCTTATTGTTATATTTGTTCTGCAATTTATGTTTAACCTGTGCGAATGGAGGAATGAGATTGTTGTCCCGACAGTTCTTAAGAAAATGGAGATCTGCAGCTCTTCTTGTTAATTGATTAACTTAGCTTACTTGCATGTGTAATGTATACTTAGCAAGATAAATCATGCATAGTAAATAAACAGTATATTTGAAATTGATATCAAACATGTAATAACTCAAGAATAGATACACAAAATTTGGATAAAACTTCTTTTATTATTCTCTTCTCTAGCTACAGACTCAACTCTGCCCTGCGCACTCAGCTGCAGGGGTCTATGCACTCAGCTGCGAACAATTAGGCCTTTGCGCACTCAGCTGCAGAGCCTTCTCCTACTCTACAACCCATGGACACACTCAGATACTTACTACTCAATCCCTTGGACTTGTTCCTATTCCATATCTCTTTCTAACTAACTCTCTTTTACACTTAGAGCCTCGCTCTATTTATACAATCCCATGCTCCGTGGAATTTTGATGGGTAGGTCGACATTACATTACAAACTAGGGCAGACAACCCTATGACTCTAACATACTTCTGCGACCGCAATTCATGGGGCTTTACAACATTATTTGATCAAAACATGGGATTTGAGCCCCAAAACATGCTTCAAGGGGGATTCCGTGCCCAACAGGCCCCCAACACAAACATCGTGACTCGCCCTTGAGTCACTCTGTTGATGCGGCGATCTTGCCACGGAGTTTCTCCGACTGTCGTCGAACTGTGCTGATATCGGCAGCGCACTAAGCCGTCGTTTACTGAATCTATTACATCCTCTATTTTGAGACCTCCGTGTCTAAATTGTTTCCCTGCATCTGTACCGACATCTGCTGCGTATGTTTATAGTTCCACGCCTTTGTCTGATTCCTCGAAGTGCGAAGACTATGCTTTGGCTAGCTAGTCAGATAGTTGGCCCACCCGTGTAGGGCTTCAAGTGGTTGCCATTTACTTTGCCTGGGAAGGTTTCTCCATTTAGTTTGACTAGCTAGACCGTGCCTCCATCTGTGATCTCCTTAACCATGTATGGTCCCAGCCAATGCATTTTGAATTAGCCCAGATTTTTTTCAAATTTAGTGTCATACAACAGCACTAAGTCATTTACCATGAAGGTGCGCAGCTTGATATCGCAGTCATGCTAGGCTTTTTCACACTGCTTTTGTACCTTCTAATGAAACCCAGCCAAGAACCATTCTTCTTCAAGTTCTTACAATTGTGTGAGCCTTTCCTCCAGAGCTTTGTGGTCCATCATCCCTGTGAGCGCTGCTATGCGCAGACTAGGTATGATATATTCCATTGGCATGACAACTTCCACGCCATAAACTAACCGGAAAGGTGTTTGTACCATTAGTTTCTTGCATGTTGTCCTGTAAGCCCATAGCACTGCAGGTACGTGCAGGTCCCAATCGCTTCGTTGTATGTTACACACTTTGGTCAGTGCAGTCTCCAGTATTTTGTTGAAGGCTTCTACAGTCCCATTGGCTTGTGGGTGGTACTATGTACTTTTCTAATGATACACTTGGAATTCTTCTGTGAGCGGGCTAATGGTTTCATTCAGGAAATGTGTTCCGCGATCACTTATTAAGATATTTGGACAACCAAATCGAGTCAACATGTTTTCGAACAAAAATTTCGCAGCCGTGGCGGTCGTGTAGTCTTTGACGGGCTGCGCTTCTGCCCATCGTGTCAGGTATTCTGTTGTGGTGATGATGTAGCGTGCATCTGTCTTTCCCTAAGGTTTGATAGGTCCCAAAAAGTCAATTGCCCATTTCTCGAATGATTGTAGTGTCATTTGCGGATTCAATGGCATCTCACCTCTTCGTGATGGTTTTCTGGTCCTTTGACATATATCGTAGGCCTTACAGTATGCTTTTGAATCTTGGTGAAGGGTTGGCCACCATAACCCTGCGCGAAGAATCTTTTGTGCAGTCGCACGTCCAACATAGTGTCCTCCTGCAACACTCCCATGTGCTTCCACGAGGATCTGACTTCATTTAAATTCAGGTACGTATCTTCGCAATATCTTGTCATTTCCCATTTTGTATAGGTGCCCCGCGATGACAGAAAAATCCGCCGCGCGCACCACCAATCCCTTCTTTTATTGGATGAAGTATTCTTTCAGTGCAGTCCTTGTTGTTAGAAAATGGATTATATCTTCGAATTTCCCATCCGCGACGTGCACCGCAAAGGGTTGTGCATTAGGTAATCCTTCCTCCAAACTAGTAGGTTCCTCGCCCGTCTCAATACGTGACAAGTGATCCGATCCTACGTTCAAGCGTCCAGGTTTGATCATGACCTCAAAGTCATATTCTTGAAATAATAAGATCCACCTTCATATGCGCCCCCCCATCACAGGCTTATTGACCAAGTATTTCAGTGCAGAATGGTCTATATACATCTTGAAATGTCCTCCTAGCAAATAGTGTCAGTATTTTTGGAATGCATACACCATCGCTAACCCCTCGCGGTTGATTGTGGAATAGTTCTTCTCGGCTTTAGACAATCTACGACTTGCAAACACGATAGGGTGGTCCAAGCCCACATCGCCCTCTTATGTGATCACTGCTCCCAGTGCGATACATGACGCGTCAACATGGACATGAAACTCCACATCCCATTTTGGGAAGACTAGGATTGGAGTGGAGGCCAATTTCCTCTTTAGGACATCCAAGCTCTTCATGCAATCATCATTCCAATAGAATTTGACATCCTTTTTCAATAGTTTCTCCATCAGCGCGGTGATTTGGGCAAAGATTTTGATGAACTTCCTATAGTATCCTGTGTGTCCCAAGGTAGCGCGCAACTGTTTAACACTTCGCGGTGCTTCCAAATTTAGAATTACTGCAATCTTCGCAGGGTCCACCATCAGCCACTGTTTGCAGACCATGTGTCCCAATAGGTTTCCAAAGGGAACGAGGAATGTAAACTTCTTAAGGTTTAGCACAATATGGTGTCATCAACAAGTATCCAACATCAAGCGTAAGCTTGCTACATGGTGTTTAACTAATCCGAAGACAGTCCAATCATCTAGATAGACCTACAAGAACTTGTGGATGTGTTCTTTGAATGCGGCAACAACGATGCGCGAAAAGATGGATGGCATGTTCTTTAATCCAAACGACATAACGGTGTATTGAAAGCAACCCCATTCCATTGCGAAGGTCGTCTTTCTCATGTCTTCTGACGTGATTTTGATCTGGTGGTACCCTGAGAACCCATCCATGAATGAGTATGCTTCTTGTCTGCCAATGTTTTCCAATACTTTATTTGTGAACGATGTCGGGAATGGGTTGTGTACACAGGCATCATTTAGCTTCCTAAGGTCCACGCATATTCTTATTTCTCCCTTCTACTTTTTCTCTTGTACTACCATAGGGCTCACCCAGTCGGATGCTTCAACCGGTGCAATAATTTTGGCTGTGATCATTTTGTCTAATTCTACACAGATCTTATCCTTGTACTTCAGATTCAAGTGGTAAGGCCTCTGCTTGACTGACTTTGCATCGAGTTTTAGGGTGATCTTCAACATCCTTAAGTCGCCAACTATCCCTTTTAAATCCGTAATTTTGGTCAGGAATAAGTCTTGGTATTCATGGAGTAACTCAACGACCTTATCCGTCGTGGCATATCCCAATAGTCACCGAGTGTTGCATACTTTGGTTCCGTCTCCGTCCCAATGTTTACCTGCTTCGTTTTTATCGGTGCGGTGATGTTGGGATCCTCAATAGAAGGTCCTCAAACCTCATGATAACCTTCAGGTTCAGGAATTTTAATATTCCGTAGGTCCTCATCATCCTCCTCAATATTTACATTGTAACACTCCAGCACACAGCTCAGCTGTGTCACCCATTTCGGCTGAAGCACTTCCATTGGCTCCTGGGGTATTTTTAAGATAGTTGCTTTTACTGCTTGTAGCACATCATCAACAGTATCCCACCAACGATCTTCAAACGTGAAGGCTAACAAGAATCCTTCGCGCAAGATGTCCCATTCGCTCGTGCCATGGTGGAGCTCTGTCTCAGTATACCAATTCATGGGTATGACAACCTGAGTATGAAAAAACAAATGCACCCATTCAAGTTGTGGCTCTTCATGTAAACCTTGGTCCATTTCGCGAGGTGTGTACGTGGATCATCCCATCCATCATACTTCTCTGCTAGCCGCATCTACAGTTTCCCAAATCGGAGGTGCATCATCCTTCTGCCTCCGCGCCAATCCTCAAAGCTTCTTTGATGTGTACACCACCACCTTGCGGGCATAGCATGCAGTGCCCATATCAGAGTGTCAAAACGTTGCTGTTTTGGCACTTCTCTTTCAAATTTGTTCAGAAATTCATGCATCGTTGTCAACCTGTCATACATGGGCAGATCCCTTACCTTTGTTGTCATGCAATGCAGTGATCTTACCATCATGTTGCAATTGAGAATGATTACCTCGTCTAACTGGTTCTGCCATCATTCTATTTCCTCATCCGAATCCGATGTGCAGTAGCTTTCACACTCCCATGAAATCCTGCCATCCGCTGTAGGATTTACCCAATCCTGTTCCCGAGCGGTTATCTTGTAGATACAGTTTAGATCGTCGTCACTTTCTTCTTCATGCACTAGCTCTGTGTAGCGTGATCCTTTCACAGGGTCTAAAGGTACCACTACGCGCAGTGACTTTTTCTCAAAAATAATTTTGTGCTTCTTCAGGTTTATCGCTCTGTTCATATCAGTGGCCCAATCAATTCCCAGTAGCACAGGATAGGGATTTCTGTTATCGACAATCTCTATCACTTCGAAATCTGAAAGCGTGATCACACCTTCGATGTCTACCATTATTCCTTGCAACCTTCCCATCGGTAGGATCTTCTATTGGTTCGCCATTCGTAATTGAATAGGGGACCATTGCAACGCGGGCCTGCCCATGCACTCCCATGTCTGCTTTGGCAGTATGTTTGCGTCTGATCCTAAATCCAGAATCACTTGATCCTTTTCATATTCCTCGATTTGTGCAATCAATCTCATATCCCTTCTTGTTCGCGTTGTGTGCTTCCCGAGCTTCCAGACTACGTGCGGTTATCCTGACCCAACACACCTAGTGATGAGTTCCTACAGTCCCTTCACAGCCTTGCTGTCGGGCAGTAGCTTCGTGCATGTCTCCAGAAAGGTAATAAGCATTGACGGGTCCATCTTCGTTTCTAGTTTGTCTTTACTACCTAAAGTGGAGGCCTCCGTGAAGTTCTTCTTAGCTTCCATGAATGTCTCCTTTGCACACTCCAAATCGAACTATGTTTCCTTTGTAGGAGCCTTGCGAACCCAAGCACTTTCTTCGGGTTGCTTGCCCTTGTCATATCCTGTCGTGATACCGCTTTAGAGCACAATGTTTACATTCGAGTCCTCTTCGTGCGGCTCAGACCTCATCATTTGCAGATTATGAGTCGGGAGAGGCTGGAATATTCCTCTATCACACAACCTCACTATCAGTGTGGGGCAGTCCTCCATCTCATGATCAGATTGGGTACAATATAAACATGATTCCCTTTTTAGATTTGTACAAGTGCAGGCATAATGCCCTAGCCGTCCGCAATTGTAACAAATCAGCTATCCGTGACCCCTTCCTGGTCCCATTCCACCTCGACCTCGTCAGCACCCCTGAAATCTAGAGTGCGCCATCCCTGTATTTTGATCTAGGGCTCGTGTTTCAGTCTGAACTTTGTAGGAAGGAGTTTGATCCATCATCATTTCATAACTTCTACAGGTGCATTCATCATGGCCTATTGACCTGCAGAAATTACAGAACAACCACTGGGATGTCTACATATACTTTTGTAATAGGTGACAGTTATCTGTAGCGTGCTTCCCTCCTATCTGACAAATCACGCACCATAATGCAGGCATCATGCTTGGTCTTGCTTGTGCCTCTGGTCTCAATGGCATCAACCCTCCTCCCACTAGGTAGTTCGTGAAGACTAGACAATGGTCCTTATCACGCCCCTGACCTTTGCATTTTATGCATCGTGTACCTTTGGATGAGTTGTCCTATCCTGTTTCAAGATCTTCATTTCCAGACACAAATTTTTTAGTTGTGCATGTATTTGTTGGATTCCTAGGCGAGGATCTTCTATTAGGGTCTCATGCAGTCCCATTGCAATCTCTAAGGCTTCGGCCTAGGTGGACAACTTCTGTTGCGATAGCGCTGTTCTTAGATGCAACGTTAGTGACACTACAAACCATGCGCGATTTTGCCCATCTGTCAAGGTCATGTTGGCTTCACAAATCATGCCCTTTAGTCTCTGATCTAGTTCCAAGGGGGTCTCGCCTGGAAGCATCGCGATTTCCTTAAACCCGACAATCGACCGTGTCTCTGATTTTGGCCTGCTAAATTCCCTGTTCAACGCAACGTGGATATTTGTGACCCCTGCGTTTGGATTGTTGTTGGAATGCATAATGTACCAGGTCAGTGCGTGATCCTGCAATGCGCTTACCAGTGTTGCCTCCTTTATATTGTCATCTACAATTCCTTGTGCTTCCCATACATCTTTTACCATGAACCAAAATTGGTCTTGATCTTCGTTCCCTACTCCTTTGAACACCGACAATTTTATTGCGCTCACCATATTGAACTGTGGTGGTGGAGGAGGTGGTATGGGTGGAGATGGGGGTAAAGATGGTGAGACTGGTGGTGGTGTAGGTGGAGGTGGTATGCGTGGAATTCGTTGCCTTATAAGACTGGTCACACTTCTTGCTGAAACTTTCACGAGCTCTTCCTTGCTTTTTCACCGAGGCGAAATCAAGGGGCTATTCTGTATCTCTATGCTACCTTTGTTTCTATAGATCCTCCCACTTTGTGTAGCCCCAAACATCAATTTATTTGCATAACCCTCTTTTCACACAATAGAATTTTAATCCAAGTGTTCAAAGATTTAATGTACTTACCTTCGGTCCTTTGAGAAAGCATTGTTCCGCCTTGCGGTAGCTTACTGAAGTATCTACTGCGAACTCAGTGATAAACCCTTCTATAATTCGATTGAGCCAATGGTCCACAACGTGCGCGATCTTATCTTTCGATGCTTCTAGTTTGCGCACCAACTCTGGAGTCCACACAATCCGTTTGTCGAGTCTACACCTTCCGTGATTGTCTGCTAGCTTTGCGATCCACTCGTACAACTCAGAGGGGAAGGATGCAAAGAAAATCTCGTGGATTTTCGTATATACATAGTGCTTTAACCATTGTTCCTTCGATATTCATGGATTCCTATTTTTTTGCACCACAAATTCATGAATTTTTTTGTCCAACCACCCTTCAATTCCTTTTTTCTTCAGATTCCAGTGACACGACATCAGACATCCCTTATGCAAATCTCGGTCTCGGCAATGGAACCATTTGTTGGCTTGTTAGGGCCTGACCCAGGTTCAGAGGTGATTTAGCCAAATAAATCCTGGTACTACTGGCCCTTTCGGCAACAATCCGTAGAGCGCGGACTGAGGTCTCACCCGAAGTAGTATGGGAGGGTGCTAGAACCAAGTTTCCGCACCTTGGAGATGTCTGATGAGTTCAAGTGATCTGCGGTTCGGCCCTGCGCACACATCGCTACGCGCACTTACTCGCTCCTCACAGCCTGAGATGCTGCCGTCACGTAGCCCTACTCGGGGCCCGAACGTTGTTATTACCCAAGTCCTTAGTAATTTTCCACTGTTAATTGATTAACTTAGCTTACTTGTATGTGTAAAGTATACTTATCAAGATAAATCATGCGTAGTAAATAAACAATATATTTGCAATTGATATCAAACATGTAATAACTCAAAAACAAATACATAGAATTTGGATAAAAAAAAAATTATTATTCTCCTCTCTGGTTACATACTCGACTCTGCTCTGCGCACTCAGCTGCAGGGGTCTGCGCACTCCGCTGCGGACAACTAGACCTCTGCACACTTAGCTACAGAGCCTTCTCCTACTCTACAACCCAAAGACACACTTAGATATACTTCTCAATAGCTTGGACTTGTTCATATTCCATACTTCATTCTAACTAAATATCTTTTACACTTAGAGCCTCACTCTATTTATACAATCTCATGGTTTGTGAACCATGGGTAGGACGACATTACATTACAAACTAGGGCGGAAAACCCTATGACCCTAACATACTTCCGCACCCGCAATTCTCGAGGCTTTACAACATTATTCGGTCAAAACATGGGCTTTGAGCCCCAAAAAATGCTTGGGGGGGATTCCATGCCCAACAGTGATCTTAAGTTAACAATTTGGGGCGCCCTATCATCTAGAGAAAACTTGCTACCTTTGGCTAAAACTTCCCACCCCAAACCCTTCCCTAGTATAGCTCCTTTGTAAATTCCTTATGATTTTCCATGAGGCTATATGCTTCTTTAATGGTGAACATTCCTTGAGTTTGATACCACTATCTTAGCCTATCCCTATCCCCACCACCTGGATTTTCCTTTCTTTTAGAATTTCCTCTAGAGTTTTCCATTCCCGATGGGAATTATCATTATTCTAGTCATCCTTATTTTTCCATGTTATCAACTGGTCTTAATTAGTAGCAACCTTCTAGAAATTTGCTACAATTGTCCCCCTCCGACCTTGTAGTTCTTTCCTTGATGCCTCTCAACTCCTCTCAGTTCTCCAACCTCAAAAATTGTTGCTAGGATTCTTCCCAAAATTTGGAAGTGCCCCCATTCCTGATCTCTCAAAACAAGTGATCCTGGATTAACAATCTTTTTTCCACTTCCAAGTTGCAAATTGATGAACCCACTGGGAAATCCGAGTGCCTCACTATTTCGGCCTGTGTTATAACCAGGAAATATTTTCTCCTCCATATTTGTTTCCATAATTTTGGGCCCCTCTGAAGCCATTGCTACGATAATTGAGCACCCATAACTTTATTTTGTGGTTTAAGATCTCTCAACCCTAGACCTTGTTAGAAAATGTAACTAGGTATGGTCTTCATGATTGTCATTGTACTTATGCCATATATATAAAATGTAAAAAAATAAAAAAAAAAACACTATAATAATAATGCCAACAAACTCAAAATTAATTATCAGGAAAGAAAATCTATCTTAATATACATTTATCCTGAATTTCTAACATTGTATCAGAATTGAGATTTGTACATGAAAGCTTGAATATCACATTCCTATTGGCATTTGGATTGGATATCTCTATGGTGTTTCTGGATAATTTCTTATAGATTCTATCTCTACGAAATTGGGTAAATTATGGGCAAAAACACATTTGAGGCTCACATTAACAATAGTGATTTGATGGTTCGTTATATTAATTCAATCATAAATATTTTTGCTTGGAAGCATTACTATCGTGATTTGTATGACTTACACTTTGAGGCTCGCAGAGTAGCTATGACTCTAAGTTTCTCTAGCCCAGAATTTTTGGTGGATCCTTGGATCAGATCAATGCTTGCTCTTAAAGGCTCAAATTAGCATCTTGGTGGCTTGATTTCACTATGAATATCTGTGGTATTATATTTAAGGCTCGTAGCATCACACTCTTATGGAATCAAATTATATTGTGGGTCATATCCTGTCACCATGGATCGCATTAATTTATCTATAATGGCTTTTTCTATTGGTTCGTTGACTAAATCTCACTTTTTTTTTTCTTTTGTTTATGTGGCTTGCGGTTCACATATGTGGTAGCACTATTTAACGCATTTCCGAGTGGCTCGCATTCTCACACTGGCTCATTACATCCACAATAGTTTTTATGACTCTCATTCATTCTTGCCATGACTTGGATATATATATATAGATGGACTGTGATAATAGTTATCTGACTTCATATAGATAAATTTCGTTCAGTAGTTTGTATGGCCATAAAAATAAAGTTGATTTGAATAACAATCTCGTATGGCAAGAATATACTGTAATTTTGATATACTTACTGTTTTCAATATGTAACAGTACCAATGATCTTGCAGTAATATAACAATATCCCTGGCAACGATAATATGATTGTAACGTTGTTTAAACAGTGAGATTTGACCGTGTGTTTGTGATATACAACTTGTCATAAATAAATTATATTTAAAACAATGATCCACTCAATGATGAAATAGTGACCATGATTCAGGTGACAGTTTATGATAGTAACATAAATGTGACAATGACCCAATGAGAATACATGTGAAGTTATCAACACCAATTTGCATTATCTATGTAGTGAGGAATACAAACAATGACAGTTGAATGGAAGGTATACTTCCTCGAGATCGTATACATCATTTAGATAAATATACTGTGTAAAATATAATCTGGAGTCTTGAAAGAAAATGGCATATGGAAGATATCTTATATGATCTTGATATAACAAAGAAACCATGACATTAATGAATGACCAACCACAAAAGAAAAAAAAACTTATGTAGTAAAGACCAAAGATTTAGGAAAGTCATGTAAACTTGAAGGTTTCTATGGATCAAAGTATAAAGGTTTCTTTAGTGGAAAAATATATAAGAAATATGAAGTTCGTAAGCATCCAAGGTACTAGACAAAGGGACCTCTGCTGGAATGGTCAAGGTAAAGCTTGAATAAATATTTGCATTAAGATTTTGCAAATGGCAAAGCTTGCAGCTCAACGTAGGAAACGTTGAGGAACCAATGTTGAAGATAAACACTTGTTGAAGAAGTGTTGACACATAAATAAGGATCATATTCTTGCAAAGAAAAAGGTATAATAATATCGCAAAGATACGTACATTGTTTATGTGCATTTCATGTTAGGTATCTAGAATATGGTGATGGGTTTCTAAATTAATTAGGGTTTTTGTAGTGCTCTTTGCATGGTAATATTTTAGGGTTTATAGATCTTACATTTTTAAGGTCTTTGGTATCTAGAGTTTGTAAACCCTAGATGGGATTTGGCTTGGAAAGCCCTAGAAAGTGAAAACCCCAATCCTAATTAATTGTTCCCTCTAAGGAAACCTTAGCCCTTGACATCTAAGGTTTATAAATCTAATTTTGAAAAGAGAATCTAGGGTGTGTGGTAAAACCCTAACAAGGGTTGAATTAAATAAACATTGGGGCTTGAAAGTCAAAACTCTAGAGCTGATGTTTATGCAAAACCAAAAAACCTAATATGGGTTAGTTCAAGTAATTTAGGGTTTGTATCCAAACCCCTAGAAGTACACATTTTGAAAAACCATGGAATCCCTAGGCTAAAAAATTTGACATCATACTCTTGTAATTACATATTTTTCTTGGTTGTACTTGCTGGTGAGAATTGCAGATACATAATGAAGGCTATTGAAACGATGGAAGAAAAATGAAAAGGATGGAAGGACAAAGTAATGTAAGATCTATGCTTGATGATGACTTCTTGATAAGAATGAGAATAATGGAATGAGGGAAATGCTTTTGTTCATAAAATATAAGTACTCTATCTCTCTTTTTGTACTATTATTGACTTCTTTGGTAAATCTAGTTTCTTGCTTTATTTTCATTACTTGATTGTAACTATTCTTTTGTGATCTCCCTGAATAAGATCGCAAATACATGCTAAAAATTTTCTAGGCTAGAAGAAGTAATAATATGAAAATAAATTCTATGACAAGTCTTGGATATAGAGGGAGATTTGAATCTTGAAAGGACTGTGGATTCAGAGGAAGCTTTGGATCAAGTAAGAACTATGATTATTAAAAATGTTTTGATTTAAAGGGAGCAGTTAAACTCTCAAGTTTTAAGGCGTGTCTTTAAGTATTATCTTTAAAACATTTAAAGACTAAAGTTGTGTCAAGCCTCTGTTTTGAATGAAGTACATGTACTTTAGGGACAAGCTCAGACTTGTTAAGATAATTTGTTTCAGTAATAGGGAACATTAATAAGATGACAATAGGGGTATACATTCTCCAGATTTAGGAAGAATGGCCCAAACTATTGTTGAGGGCAGGCATTCTCATATTTTAGGAAGAATGGTCCTTAAGGCCCGGTTACTTAGAAGAGAAGGTTCCTCTTTATGTTGGCTCAATGATTCTATAAGAGTGGGTGATTTTTTCAGGTTCAGTTACTTGTTGAGTGATCCTTTTGGTCTAGAGTGATGCTTGTGATATTAGGGTTTACCCAAGATAATTGAAACAATGTGATGTAATCATCCTTGAGGGTTGGTATCTTGTGGTGTGAGGAGTTGAATTTCCTTCAGGGTTTTTCCAACCCTGCATAGTGGGAACACAGATGTTCCTAGAGGTTTGACCTTGGTAATGCAAAACTTGTACTAGTTTGTATACCATGAGGTCAAGGTGCCAATTGGATCATGTTGTTGTACCTTAGGACGAATAGCATGTATGATGGTACTTAGGGTTTATACGTTGGTAGTAGCCTGGATGATACGTAGATCCCTGTAAGGTGGGTTAGTACCTTGATAGTAGACTAGATGGTACCTAGATCCTTATAAGATGGGTTGGTACCTTGGAAATAGCCTAGATGGTACTTAGATCTCTAAAATATATTAGGTTGATACCTTGACAATAGACTAGATGGTGTTGATCTGACATTTCTTATGAAAATATTCAATTTGAGAAGTATCCTTGTACTAGTTATGGAATTATAAATACCTCCCTAGTTAAAAGGAGTGTTGGAAAATGTAACTAAGTTTAGTCTTCATAATTGTCATTGTACTTAAGTCATTATATGTAAAACGTAAAAGAAGAAAAAACACTATAATAATAATGCCAACAAAACTCACAAGTAATTACCATGAAGGAAAATATATCTTAATCTACATTTATCTCGATTTTCCAACATACCTTCTCCCCATTTGGCGAGAAACCTTCTCCCAAGAAATTAAAGTGTACATTTTTTCCTCTTGGGCCCCTTGCCACACAAATTTTGAAATATTGAGACAATGTCTTTACATACAAATTTAGGGGCATGGAACACCAACAATTGATAGACCAAAAGAGCTTGCAACACCACTTTTAACAAAATAATTCTATTGGGAAGATTCAACACTCTGAACGTCCAATTAGTTAGTCATTGTGATATCATTTCCTTGATCTAAAACCATAGGGAGACCCTTAAAAAGTTAGCCACAAGGGGAATACCAAGGTATTTAGCTAGTAAGGTTCTGATTTGAAACACCATAATTCTTGTTAGGTTCCTTTGAACCAACATGTTGGTTTTGAAGAAATACATGCATGAATTTTCTCTATTAATCAAGGTACCAAAGGGTTCTTAGAAGCCCGAAAGGATATGATCCAATGCCCTTATCTCTTGAATCAATGGCTCATCAAATAATGATAATGTCATCCACAAACTATTGATAAGAGATGGGAAGATATTGACCCCATTGTCTCAGGCCCTTGGTAAGGCCCTGGTTGACTACAACTTTGATGTAGCGTCCCAATCCTTCCACATATAGAATAAAGAGAAATGGGGGAAATGTGTCACATTGGAAATGGCCTCTTGAAAATCTAAAGTTTATAGAGGGAAATTTGTTAATCAAAATGGAGAGAAATGGGGATTATATTAAGGATCAAATCTAGTGAATCCAACCAGGAGAGAAACCATAGGTGGTCAGAATGCTGAGTAAATACTTCTAATTCAGTATGTCATATGACTTGGAAAGGTCTAGATTGATCACCATGCCTAGCTTCTTGCTCTTTTTTAGTGAGTGTGTAACTTCATGAGTAGTGATAAATCCAACTAATATTTGGCACCCTTTGACAAATCCTATTTTCTCTAGATTGATGAGATGTTTTACCGGTTGTTTGGTCAATTTAGTATGTCCTAAATTGCTACATTAATTGTCAATCCAGGATTCGTAAGCTGACGAAGTGTGGTGCACTATATGTGCAAGATAACCTATTTCTTAATTTTGTCGTTTTTGATTTTTATGTTGTTTTGGGGGTTTTTATCTTTGTTTATGGAATTCCTATTCCTAAATTTCTAGAAGGCAAGTATGGTTATAAGTTATAAGGCAATTATGTCCTTTATAAGGGTTCCAAAAACTTAACACTTCAGAAGGTCTAAGAACATACTAGCGGAAAATAACACTTGAATCAAGAATGAAAAGATGTTGCTAATTAAAACAAGTAATGAACTACTGATTATGAAACTATCATCTCTGCTGCTATCTAAATACAGAAAATTGATTTAAGCTACTGCACTCAAGGAAAACAAAAATTGCAAAGAAAGTAAAACTAAAATCAAATTACATCATCCATATTTCAATCCCTTGCCAGTTAGTCTCGCTATGGCTTTCAGAGGTAATTGTAAATTAAATGAGCAATCCAATTATCTAATTGCAGAAAAGTAAACTAAATTAAAATCACAACATCCATATTTCAATCCCTCGCCAGTTAGTTTCACTATGGCTTTCGGAGGTAACTGTCAATGAAATGAGCATTCCAATGATCTAATTGTAGAAAAGTAAACTAAAATCAAATCACAACATCCATATTTCAATCCCTCACCAGTTAGTGTCGCTATGGCTTTCAGAGGTAACTGTCAATGAAATGAGCAATCCAATTATCTAATTGCAGAAAAGTAAACTAAAATCAAATCACAACATCCATATTTCAATCCCTCGCCAGTTAGTCTCGCTATGGCTTTCGGAGGTCACTGTCAAAGAAATGAGCAAGTTGATTTCTAACTAACTTAACAAAGCAAATGAACAAAACTGAACTCAACAAAATAGAACTGGAATTAAAAGAAACTAGGAAAAGCAAAATTAGCAAAGGATCAATTCCATATCACTAGTTATTAGGAAAAATTATATACAACGGCCCAGGCTGCCTACTCTATCCTTAAACATGAACACACTGATCAACGCGTTAAACAAAGCTTGTAAAATCATGAACAATAGTGAGATGTTAGAAATATATACATAATGAAAAACATATGCAGTGAGAATAAAGAAATGATGCATAAAAACTATACGGCAACAGTGGAAACAAAACCTCGGTGTGCAGGGGCCCTCTACACAACCTCAGCTAACAAGCTATCAATTCCAAATCACGTTCACTCCAACATGTAGAACAGAGTCTTCTTATATATATATATATATATAATATATATATATATATATATAAATAATATAATATATAAATAATATATATATATATATAATAATATATATCAAAACACAGTTACATTAGTAAACTAATGTCACAGCACAATGAGTTCTTAACAACAAATTTACATTCCAAAAGACTAACTATTATGCGTATCAGAACGTGTTATTTATAACAAAGGTTACATAACTGTTTTTCCTGGAAACTACGTGAATAGAGGACACGTGAAGAACAACGTCCATGGATTTAGCAGCATGGTCGCCGAGATTACGCAATCTTATTGAAAGCAGTTGTTGGATCCACATCATGGTCAGCCTACAGATGTCAGCGTGCCTCCAAAGATCTAGAAACGGTCACGGAGGTCTTCACGTACTTGAAAATGGAGTCCTGTTGCCGTGGGACTCTCCTGTTTGACCACCGCTTGACCACTGTTGACCACAACCTTCTTTGACGAATCCAACTAGACCAATGGGACCTGACCTACGCCCAGGTCATTTCCAACTTGCCCATGCGGCTTGATTTGCCTCGTGACACCTGCAACCTGTAGTTTAACAAAAACGGCTGCGGAAAGTTGAACCAGTCGCGGAAAGTGATAAGATTCCGCAGCTCATAAGCAAAAATCTAGTTCAAACAACAACACAAAGACATAGTTAAGAAACCACTTTAAATGCTCTTTTATGACTAATATGCAATGATATTGACAGCTTAGGAGGTTCAGGTAAATGGAAAGAAGCTAGAAAAAGGTGTAGGAAAGATGCAAGTTCGGGGCTCAACATACCCCCACTGTGAAGGTGTTGCATGTCCCAATGCAACCAAAATTTTGATTATCCCCCCTTCAAATCATATGCTCTGAAACTTCTGCCAGTACATCCAACCCCCTTCTTCTCTTTCTTGGTGTTGCTAATATCCTGGGCTTCTTCATCAAGCATCTGAATTTGAGATTGATCAATGCTCTACTTATCTTCCTGCACTTTTTCTTCAATTTCCTGTTCTTTTTCTGCCATATCCCAAGATGTAGCATGGTATTGTCATGAATGATCTTATCCAGTCTGCATTATTCTTTTAATGCTTCATTTTCCTGTTTAATGTGTCTATTTAGGACCTCTAACTCAAAAATTTCCTGTTTCAATGACTGGATTTGAGCGTCCTGTGCTAGATGAGGCATGGATGAAGAGCTTGGACCTGTGGCTTTCTTTTCCAAGGATTCTATAAAATCATACATCTCCTGCTGATTCAAGTCTATCTCGGGTGGAGTTTTCCTTGGGCTGACCCCAAAGTCCTTTTGAGGAGGATTGATTTCAAATTCTGGCCGAGAAGGACTTATGTCAACATCTGGAGGACTAGTTTCAATGTTTGGCTGAGAATGAGGTGGGCTCCAATCAGCTGGAGATTGTTCTGGTGTTCCTCCTCCCAAGTCAATAAAATGGGGCCCTCTTGTTTGTGTTTTTCTCCACTTTCCTCTAAGCCAGATGCTTCTCCTCAAATGTTGTGGGTTAGTGCCCTCTTCCTCAATACTCTATTTTTCTTTTTCTTTCTTCCTGGCTACAGTTGATTGTCCTTGGAGGTGAGTTAGCCTTTCAGACAGTGTTTGGTGGTCCTCTTCTAAGGAAGGTCTTGGTGATTGGTAGACATCCTCTATGTTTATTTTCCCTTTCAATTTCTTTTACTTTTTATCCTTGGTTCTTTCCAGCTTCTCTTCTTGATTAACTTCTATGGTTCTACTAATAGGAGGGTCTTGAATTCTTACACTAGTTTTCCTTTTTCTACTCTTCCTTACTATACTGCTCTTAGGCATTTCAGGTGGATCTTGAAAGTAATTTCTCACTAAAAACTGTTCCCAAGTATCTCTCTTTTTCTTCAACTGGTCTTCTATTAAAACTTTCACCAGCCCATGATGATATAAGTGGGGTTCTATGTCCTCTATATTCTTTTGGACAGTTGTGCACATCTTTTTCAAGCTCAATAATAAAAAGTAAGTCAATTTTAGGGTTTGATTCTCTAAAAAGTTCATCAACAGTCGGGTATGATACATATACATTGCTCCAAAACGGCCTTCACACGTAATGAACTTTTGAATAATCAACAATAAATTGGCCCACTTCTCTTCTAAAGCATGAACAGGAATTCCTCGTTTAAATATAGTTACATCCATACTTGGATTACGTAGGATAACCCTTCAATCCTTCTCATCAAAGCTCTTGTTCTTGAAACAACGTTCTCCCTCTCGAGGGAGTTCTGTAGCAGCTGCTATGGATGCCTCGGTAACTGTAAACTTGAGGTCCCCAATTTCCACCTCCAGGCTGTTAAAAGACCTCGCAAAGGCTTTTGTAATCTCCTTATTATAGCCTCTAAAATTTTGAATAAACCGAAGCCATCGTGCCTTTTTCAATATGTTCTTTACTTGCGGGTATCCCTCCATAAACTTGGGCCCTTCCGGTTCTGCCCTCAACAACAGAGCCATTATGTCCTTCTATTCTAACAATTCGTCTGCGTGATAAGCATTTAACGGAGGTGAGACGGCTGGATTAACGGGAGTGGACAGGTTTTATGGAGAAAATTAGTGATTGTAAGCGGAAAATAGAGGACATGCAGCAAAACAGAGGACAGGCAGCCGAGGTGAATTCCCGGAATAGAGCGGAAACTTATGTGAACGAGGTGGTAATGTAGCCATGGCTTCAATAAAATAGTAGGAGAGTGACGACAGAATTTTTAAAATGGACGGCTGTGGAGTAGTCATAAACACATTCATGAAATATCTACGGAATTTATGCGGTGGAGGAGAGCCGTAATCAAATCGGTCACGTCCCATAATTACAGGTGGAGTGTGAAAATGCATCCAAACATGAGTTAAATCCAAGGATTAATCATGAGGCTGTTGGAAAAATAAATGCATGGTTTGTGGAGGAATGTCGTGGAATGGAATGGTTATGGAGGCTATCACGCCAATAATTGCATATAGTGGAGCTTGTGATTTAATAACTATGCAAAAATGTGTTTTTGAATGCCATTTGAAATAAATTTCTACTCATACCTTGGAATTTTTGCCACTTGTTGTCCATAACCTTTGATCAGTTGTCCCTTGTTGATGCCTTTAGGTTCCCCATGTCTTCATAATATGTCCTAAGTCATACCTGCATTTTATTTTTATTATTTTTGCCTATCATATAACTGCCAATGTTGAATGACATGGTGCTAGCTGCGAAAACACAACTAGATGCGGAATCAGTTTGTAGCTGCGGAAACTGGATTCAGCTGCGGAAACTGACTGAACAATCATATGACTAAATGAGATGGATGAATGATGACTGAATGGATGAAAATGGTCATAAAAACTTTTATTGGTGGAACGAAATGAGATGAATGAAATGGAGTGGAATGAAATGAAGTGGAGTGGAATGAAAATGAAGTGGAGTGGAATGAAAATGAGAAAGAGAGGAATTTTTTTTTGGAAAATATAGGGCATCAGGAGGTCCTGATTTTCGCCCTGTATTTTCTGTATAAGACTGCCAATCAGTGATTGGTTTTCAAGCTTATACACATTTTTTTTTTTTTTTTTGTAGAACAGAAAAGAACAAAGGCTAGGCTGGTGGAGAAGAAAGATTCTTCTTCACCAGCCTTATTGCAGAATTATCTGGAAAGATTTTGACAAATTCCTCTTTTGAGAGTGGCTTATGATAGATCTTTAATCGGTGACCATTCACAATAAGAGGAATTTTAAATTCATCAATGGTTTTGATTCTTACCGTTCCATTGCTAAAAACTTTGTCAATCTCATATGGCCCAAGCCAATCAGTCTGAAATTTCCCTTTGAAGTCTTTAAACTTGGAATCAAATAGCAATGCCTAGTCTCCTTCTTGGAACTTTTTCTCTTTGATGTATTTGTCATGCCACTTAGCTCTTTGATATTGAACTAGATCAGTTCTTAGGATTGCTTCTTTTCTGATCTCACCTAGCTCATTCAACTGCTCCATTCTATGCTTTTGGGCTTCTGATAGATCCATCCCCAACTGAACTGCCATCTTGAAGGTTTTGACTTGGAACTCAATGGGGAGCAGGACTTCTTTCCCATAAACAAGTTCATAGGGAGAATGTCCTGTTGTATTTCTCCATGTAGTTCTGTAGGCCCTTAAGGCTTCAGGAAGCCTTTTTGCCCAATCTCTTCTGTGTAGATGAACAATTTTGGTGATGATACTTTCGAGAACTTTGTTTGTAGACTCCACTTGACCATTTGCTTGTGGATGGTAAGGAGTAGATATTCTGTGCTTGATTTTGTATTCTTCCATCAACTTCTCCACCAAATTGGATGTGAATTGACTTCCCTGATCTATCACAATTTCTCTTGGAACAACAAAGCGAGTAAAAATATTCTCATAAAGAAAAGTAACAACTGAATTTTCAGTAGCAGAAAATAATGCTTTGGCTTCTACCCATTTAGTAACATAATCAATACATACCAATTTATACTTCTTTTGTTTAGATGGCGGATTAATAGGCCCAATGAAATCTAAAGCCCATTTTTGAAAGGGTTCGATGAGTACCTGTGGTTGTAATGGCATTTCATTTGAAAGGGTAGGTTTCCCTACTCTTTGGCAGTTGTCGCACCTTTTGACATATTGTTTTGCATCTTTAAAGAGGGAAGGCCAATAATATCCTAAAGAGAGGATTTTATAGGCTGTCCTTTTGTCAGCAAAGTGTCCACCGCATGGTTCATCATGAAATGCCTTGAGGATATTAGGCATTTCATCTTCCATGACACATCTTTTGATCACAAGATCTAGCCCTGTTTTAAACAATTCGTTAGAAATCCATGAATATTTTGAACTCTCTTGAATAATATTTCTTCTTTTACTAGGAAATAGATGTGGAGGTAGTTTCCTTGTAACCAAATAGTTAGCAATATCTACATACCAAGGGGTCTTAGTAGTTACTGCAAATAAATATTCATCAGGAAACTTATCCTCTACAGGAGA
>APFE031408439.1:111723-139537 GCA_000404065.3 Pinus taeda
ATAAAAGGCAAAGGAAAGTGATCCTTCAAAGTTGCTTTATTCAATTCCCTGTAATCAATGCATACCCTCCATTTACCATTCTTTTTAGGTACTATAACCAAAGGATAAGCCGATCGACTATCTGAAATTGGATAAATGAAGTTTATATTGAGTAGTTTTTAGAGCTCTTCTTTCACTATCTCCCTAAGATTTGGATTCATCCTTCTCTGAGGTTGTCTGATTGGTCTACTGTTTTCCTCAATATATATATGATGGATGCAAGTCTTAGTATCAATACCTTTCATATCAGTATACTCCCATGCAAATGCAGTAGAATGTTTTTGCAAGATTTTGGATAGTTATTCCTGTTGTGACTCTTCCAAATTTTTATTAATATTCAATGTTTTACCTGGAAAAATACCAATGGTAGAACTACCGAACTCTTCCATAGAGTAAAGAGACATTTGTCTTAATGATAAATAGTCAATGTCAGAATCTAACTGAAATTGTGTGAGGTCATATTCCGAAGATGTCTCAAAATTTCCTAATGTGTTCAGAATTTGACTATCTTCACTGATTTCAGAAATGGTAAAGACAGGTTGTATAGTGTCCTCATCATCGACCCATTCATTGTCTCCTACTTCTATAATTGCTTTTGCTGGAGGATACAAATTGAATTTCTTTGTCGAATTACCATCATAAATGTACATATCCCCAGATCTACAACTAATGAAAGCATCAGCTGTGGCTAGCCAAGGTCTTCCTAAGATAAGTGGATGCCCTCCTAGATTACTCTTGGGAGTTAAAATCATGAAATCTACTAGATATTCCCAAGAATCTAAGGAAACTAAAATATCTTCTAATACATGGTTTGATTATTGATCTATCTGCAAGTTGCAATAAAGTAGGTGTAAAGAGGAGATTAGGAAGTTTAAGCTGTTCCATAGTCTGCCTACTCATAATGTTGATAGCAGACCCTAAGTCAATCAATGTGTTTGGAATTTCTATCCCATTTATATGTGTCTTGACAATTGGACTACCTGGATCTACATACTTCTGCATGGTAATTTTTCCCATCATGATATCTGCAATTTTTCCTACTAGGTGGATTCTTCTTGTATCTCTTGGTTTCCTTCCTGGGCTTTTGAGACTCAACTCCTTTATTGTTTTTGCTAGAATATTGATTTCTCTAATGGCTTGTAGCAAGAGGATCTTGATACAGACATTCTTTAATTCATCTAGAAAATCATAGTTAGGCAGCAAGATTTGTTTTTCCACCTCTTTATCAATTTGTAATCTTTCAAGGAAAGGAGGTGTGGATGAAGATGCAGGTTGCTCAACTTTAGGAGTTGTGGGGGTTGACTTTTCTTTCTGTTTTGAATGTTTGAGTTTTAAATAGATGCTTCCTCAGAACCCTTATTGACTTTAAGAGAGTCCTCCTTAGAGGTATCTTGCTCTTGGACATCTATAGAAGGTTTTTCTAAAAATCTACCAGACCTGAGTTGTACATCATTGTGAGGAACAATCATATAGGTAGGAAATTGTTGTCCTTCTATCATGTAAGTATTCTGAGGATTTTTATTTTTAGGATTTGGCAATGGTTGAGCGGGCAGTTGATTTGTCTTCTGTTGAAATGGAAACATGAGTTGAGGATTTGGATTTTGTTGAGAAGGTTGCTGCTGTGGAAATGGCAATGAAAGTTGTGGATTTTGATTTGGAAGTTGTGGACTTTGTTGATTTTGAAAAGATGGAGGATATTGATAAAATTGAGCAATTCTCCCATAAGGATTTTGCATCCCTTGTGCCCATGATTGATATGGATTTTGAGGTTGGGGCCAAGGCTGCTGCCAAGGATTCCAATTTGGCGGGGTTTGAAAATTCATAGGGTTGTTAAACCCTTGATTTTGTTGCCCCTACATGGGTCTTCTTGAAACAAAACAGAGAGATTCTACTGAATTTGGATCTTCTTGAAAGACAACTTTGAGCCCAGGAATTGAAGGACAATCCTTGGTCTCATGATTCTCTGAGCAAACCATACATGTTTCTACAACTATTACATCCAAGGGGAATTCTCTTAGAGCATGTTTCTTCCTACATTTCGGACAAAAGATGGCTAGAGCATTAGTTTATGCTTTTTGCTTGTTTTGAATTTTAAGGGTGTCTAGTTGTTCACTAAGGCTCCCTAGGATATCAGTTTTGAATTCATCAAGCATATTTCCAATCTCTGCCCTACTTACTGATCCAGTTGTTGATTTGTTTGCTCTGATAAGAGAAGGATCTCTAGGCCCTTTTTTCATTTTAGATTATCCTCTCGAGAGATGGACACATAGTTCTGCTATGTCACGAAATGGAAGTTGAGAAATATCTCCCTTCCCCATCATGTTTAAAATATCTATCCATTCATCTCTAATGGCTTTTAATAACAGCGCTTTCAAAGTTTCCTCATCTAAGTTACTCGTCTTTGCTCTCTTTAAGTTGTATTGAAATCTTTCAAGTAAATCCTCCAAGTTTTCATCTTCTTTTTGCATCATTTTGAATACCTCATCCTTGTGATTGGTGGGCATGCAATAATCCAGGTATCTATCCAAAAATGTTTGTTTCATATCATTCCAAGTCCTAATGGATTGGGTGACTAATCCCATGAACCATTTCAAAGCGGCTCCCTTCAATGTTGAAGGAAACAGTTTTAGTTTTTGAGAGTCTTCCATATAGTCATAGGTTCGGCACACTACTTCAAACTCAAACAGAAATGTTTCAGGATCCTCACTTCGAAATCCATAAAAGTTAGGTATGACAGATGGTGATATGTTTTTTATCGTTATGTGAGTTTCCTCATCAACTATAGGGAATCCAATCGAGTTATCTCCTTCCATATTTCTTCCATTATTACCTCCACCATTGTTGCCTCCATTATTTCCTCCTCCTCTACCTCTACCCCCGAATCCATTTACTACTTCCTCTGTCATGATAGTTTCCTCAAAGTCTTTTGGTTCTTCTATCAAGGGTGGATGATAGAGAGACTCTTCCTTTTCTTCTTCAGGTGATTCTACCTCTTTGATTACAATATGCTCTCCTGTAGAAGTGAAGAAAGGGTCTTCTCCTAGATGAGATTTGGTAGATAGTGTAGGAGAATCCTCTAATTCAGCTGCCGCTCCTTGAATTCCAGGAATCTTAAGGCTAGGAGTAGATGGTGGTGAATCTTTTCTATGCCTTGAAGAAGCTGGAGTTGTGAAAATCGAACTCTTGGCTCTAGCTATAAACCTTCCCCTAGAATCTCCTGCTCTATGCATGTCATTTTTTTTTTAATATTATTTTCTCAAGTTGGGCTAATAATTCTCTTTCTGATCTTCCAGATCACGCTAGGTGCAAGAAGAGAGCATACTCAAGAAATTATTGAACCAACAATTCTCTTTTTTGATCCTCCAGATCACACTAAGTGCAAGAGGGGAGCATACTTCAAGAAGTTATCAATTTTTCCCTTCTTTTTATTGTTGTTGTTTTTTTTTAAGAAATTGGCTACCTAGTTACACTTCCCCGGCAACGGTGCCAAAATGTTTGGTAAATTTAGTGTGTCCTAAATTGCTACATTAATTATCGATCCAGGATTCGTAAGCTGACGAAGTGTGGCGCATTATATGTGCAAGATAACTTATTTCTTACTTTTGTCGTTTTTGATTTTTATGTTGTTTTGGGGGTTTTTATCCTTGTTTATGGAATTCCTATTCCTAAATTTCTAGAAGGCAAGTATGGTTATAAGTTTTAAGGCAATTATGTTCTTGATAAGGGTTCCCAAAACTTAACACTTCAGAAGGACTAAGAACATACTAGCAAAAAATAACACTTGAATCAAGAATGAAAAGATGTTGCTAATTAAAACAAGTAATGAACTATTGATTATGAAACTATCATCTCTGCTGCTATCTAAATATAGAAAATTGATTTAAGCTATTGCACTCAAGGAAATCAAATTACATCATCCATATTTCAGTCCCTCGCTAGTTAGTTTCGCTATGGCTTTCGGAGGTAACTGTAAATGACATGAGCAATCCAATTATCTAATTGCAGAAAAGTAAACTAAAATCAAATCACAACATCCATATTTCAATCCCTCACCAATTAGTCTCGCTATGGATTTTAGAGGTAACTGTCAATGAAATGAGCAATCCAATTATCTAATTGCATAAAAGTAAACTAAAATAAAATCACAACATCCATATTTCAATCCCTGCCAGTTAGTCTCGCTATGGCTTTCAGAGGTAATTGTCAATGAAATGAGCAATCCAATTATCTAATTGCAAAAAAGTAAACTAAAATCAAATCACAACATCCATATTTCAATCCCTTTCCAGTTAGTCTCGCTATGGCTTTCGGAGATCACTATCAAAGAAATGAGCAAGTTGATTTCTAACTAACTTAACAAAGCAAATGAACAAAACTGAACTCAACAAAATAGAACTGGAATTAAAAGAAACTAGGAAAAGCAAAATTAGCAAAGGATCAATTCCATATCACAAGTTATTAGGAAAAATTATATACAACGGCACAGGCTACCTACTCTATCCTTAAACATGAACACACTGATCAGCGCGTTAAACAAAGCTTGTAAAATCATGAACAATAGTGAGATGTTAGAAATATATACATAAATGAAAAACATATGCAGTGAGAATAAAGAAATGATGCATAAAAACTATACAACAACAATGGAAACGAAACCTCAATGTACAGGGGCCCTCTGCACAACCTCGGCTAACAGGCTGTCAATTCCAAATCGCGTTCACGCCAACATGTAGAACAAAGTCTTCTTATATATATATACATACATATATATATATATATATATATATATATCAAAACACAGTTACAGCAGTAAACTAATGTCACGGTACAGTGAGTTCTTAACAACAAATTTACATTCCAAAAGACTAACTATTATGCATATCAGAACGCATTATTTATAACAAAGGTTACATAACTGTTTTTCCTGGAAATTACGTGAATAGAGGACACGTGAAGAACAACGTCCACGGATTTAGCAGCATGGTCGCCAAGATTGCGCAATCTTATTAAAAGAAGCTATTGGATCCACATCGTAGTCAACCTACAGATGTCAGCGTGCCTCCAAAGATCTAGAAACGGTCATGGAGGTCTTCATGTGCTTGAAAACAGAGTCCTGTTGCCGTGGGACTCTCCTGTTTGACCACCGCTTGACCACCGTTGACCACAACCTTCTTTGACAAATCCGGCTGGACCAATGGGACCTGATCCATGCCCAGGTCATTTCTAACTTGCCCATGTGGCTTGATTTTCCTCGTGACACCTGCAACCTGTAGTTTAACAAAAACAGCTGCGGAAAGTTGAACCAGCTACAGAAAGTGACAAGATTCCGCAGCTCATAAGCAAAAATCTAGTTCAAACAGCAACACAAAGACATAATCAAGAAACCACTTTAAATGCTCTTTTGTGACTAATATGCAATGATATTGACAGCTTAGGAGGTTCATGTAAATGGAAAGAAGCTAGAAAAAGGTGTAGGAAAGATGCAAGTTCGGGGCTCAACAACAGCGGTTTAAGCCTCTTAACAATTATTGAGGAGATGATATTGTATATCACATTGCATAAAGAAATTGGTCTAAAGCCACGAACATCATTGTAATGTTTGATTTTGGGAATTAAAGTGAGAAAGGTAGCATTCAAACTAGACCATACATGTTGAGAGCTTCACGAATCCTCTACTACAACATGCAACTCTTTACTAATCAATGGCCAACATATCTTGAAAAAATATATAGAAAACACATATGAATTGAGAGCTTTGTTACTGGGCATCTCTTTGACCACTTCAACTTCAGATAAGGATATTTCTCACATTAGTGCCACATTCTCTCTGAGCTTATCAATTTAGGAGTGCATTAAGTGATTCTAGATATGGCATCATCCCTATCATAATAATCCTTGGAGAAGATATCCTTATAGAATGTTACTAACTCTTCTTCTCTGTTCTCGTGCTTAACAAGTTGAGTGCCATCAATAGATGTTGGGAAGTACATTTAGTTGTGGTGTCGATGCTTAACCAAGGATTTGTGGAAGAACCAAGTATTTTTCTCACCTCCCCTTAGCCATTGCACTCTTGATTTCTTACGCTAAAATATCTCCCCTTGTTGATGTCAGGATTCCAAGGCATTGAGAAACTTACCTTCTTCCTCTACCAATTTTTTTGTCCGACCCCCTGGAATAATGGAGGCTTGAATTTCTTCCATATAGCCTTCCAACTTGCACTTTTCCCTAGAAGATATCTCTAAATTCCAACCTATTCCATTGTTTAATTCACATTTTTAGTTCTTTCAACTTAAGTTACATATTTTTCATTTGGCTATTTCCTTGAACTAAGATCTCTAATCATCATTCTTCTAGTTTCGGAAGAAATTAATGATGATGGAGCCGTAAATTCCCAAAATGGAATGACATGTTATGAGGTGTCATTTTTATATCAATCTCTAGTCTGACAGGCCAGTGATTGGATCCCAAACTAGGTAGGATCACCACTTCCATAAATGTGTATCTTATTAGAAGGTCAATTTTCATAAAAAGAATCAATCTAGCTATCGTGTGACCTAATTATTCCCACCTTAGTGGTTATTCCACGTATGAAGGCCATTAACCATGTCCACATCCACTACTTTAATCTCTTGGATCAGACCTTGAAATATGAATTTTGTTAGTTTTAGTCATTGAATGGCCACTCTTTTTCTCCTCCAAACTTCTAATTAAATTAAAATCCCCACCAAGGATCCAACCCTCCCCCCATAATTGCCTATGCATGTCCCTCAATTTGTTAAGGAATCCTTCCTTTCTCTCAGGGTTTGATGGACCATAAAATATTGAAAGCGAAAACAAGTCTCCTTATCTAAAGCACCTAAAATATCCTCACAAAATGTTAGGGCTATCCATCCAATAATTAAAATAAACCCAATGGGGATCCCATATTACCACTATTCTTCCATCACTACCTCGTGATTTTATGACCATAGACTCACTCCCCTTCCAACACTGAGTCATAATCTATTCTATTTTTAGACTAGGAACTTTATTTCTTGAAGTAATATTATCTTCGACTTCTTTTATTTCTATCCTATACCTCAAATATCTCTTCTTTATGTTACTATTAAGGCCTCTAATATTCCAAGAGACAATATTCATGGTTCAACTACATATAGGTGGAGTAAATACTCAATAATCTTATTGATCTACCTAGATCTTAAAAGGAATTCCCCTGCGTCACTTAAAACATCCCACAATGTCTTGTACCCTTTTCTGTTGCAACCACTAGTGGTTTGTTCTTTGGCTTTGTGCAAATGAGCTGAACATTTCTTACCTGAGTTAGAAGTGGATGAACCTCCTTCTAGAATTGGATTAGAATTACACTAATTGTCATACATATGAATAAAATGGTGTAGTTTTTCCATTGGGATCTCCTTTGGCTCTGCTCATGCCCAAGTACGCAAGAACTCCATCATGGTTTTCTCGTCATAATTTAAATTAGCTTGATTATCTTCCACCCCCAAGATGGAGGCCGTATTGGAAAGTAATTCTTTAAGGTTTGAGTTATCACTTGGTTCCTCCATGGTTTTTCATTTCGATGGCTTATCACCTGTCACACTCACTTGATCCTCAAACTACATTGGTTGTTCTTCAAAAGTCCCCTCAAAATTTGCAATAATTTCCTTAGGAAGATTTTCCTGGTTCAGAATCACAAAAGGGTTTGCATTCCTAAATCCCTTGGGTGTAACTTCTTTCTTTTCATTCATTAATTTTCCCCGTTGTTGACCATTTGTGCTTCCTCTTCTATGAGAGACCTCCTGGAAACCCTCTGAGTTCTCTTGAGGTTTGATAACCTACTTCTTAGTGATTGTTAGAGGGAAATCTCTAATCAAGTTCCCATACTCGCAACAATAGTGACATTTGAATGGAATGTGCTCATAATTTAAGGGTTGAGTCTATATCTCACCATGATATTCCAAATCGATTGATTATGGAAGGATTTTTGAGATATTCATGTAGACAAGGATTCAGGCATAAGATACATGCCTCCTTATTTTTCTAAAATATGATATTTTCACGAAGTAACCAATGGAATTCCTAATTCCTTTCAAGATATATGGTTCCCAAAAATCATTAGGAAGAGAGGAGAGTTGAACCCATATTGGGGCCACAAGGAATTGCTCATTCTTTGGGTTATGTCATTCTTTCCAAAATCTCACGAACAAACCCGTATTATTCATAAAATAGGGTCATTCTCAAATACACTCTTTTTGTCATCTAGATCTGCAAAAATAACGCTAAATAAACCCTTGTCTCTCAATCTCAACTCAATTGATCCCTTGGGTTTCCACTTCAACTAAATCCATTTTACAATATGATGTTCTTTGGGCTAAATACCCATGGATTTACATATCAATGTGTGATATTTCATAAACTGATGAGATTGTTCCAAACTATTATTTCGAATCAAAATTTTTTGGTTTGAAGTGTCCTTTGGTAAACATCTTCCCTTCAAGCAAGATTGCCATTAAGCCTCCAAAAACAGGGTTATCCCCATTTATTCCCTACCCTCCAAAAGAGCTCGCAGCTCCACCTGGCTTCACAATCATGACATTGATTGTGTTCTTGTAGGATGGTTTCCACCCCTTCTCATAGGGATATTCATAGGACCAATCAATAGGTCGAGAGCAAAGTGGAGTGTGTGAATTTATCATATATGCACGTCATAAAGAGCCTTCCAACCCTCAGTATTCAGATATTAGTCTGCAGGAAATTCCAACTCAAAGCATTTGCCGCCTTTTACCAAATACATGTTAATATTACTTAGCATTCATACTTCCTTGTGTTATAGTTATTAGTTTTAATTTCATTCTTAGTTAAGATTTTGATTAGAATTCATAGTTCACTTGATCGTAGTTGTTAATTTGAACTTCATTTTTTATTTAAGATTATTTAGAATTTTTTTTATTCATTAAGTGTACTTCATTGGATAACGAACTCTATAATGTTATAACAATGTATTAATTTATGCAAGTAAATTAAACCTAATATTTTTTGCACCGTCACCATGAAAGTGCAACTATAATTAGTTTTTGTTTTAGATAGTTTACTTTTTTGAATTGTTTTGATATAAATATTTAGGTTAAGGAGGAGTGAAAATGGTAAGATGAGACCCGATCATTCACTCACTAAGTTTTCACAAACAATCATCATCTTTTTATATGAATAGATTAATTAGGCCTAGGGATAACAGAGGTTGATTGATTAAAGTTAGGAAATATATTGTATTTGATGAAATAAGCTCCCCCACTACTAATTTAACTCCAAGAATTCAAGTAGTGCAGTACACATTTTTAGTTGTGCAGGTGTTTCCGGGAAAACTAGTGTCTATTCAGATCTGCTAGTCCCACTAAGATAGGTAGCTATCTTAGAAACAAACAATTCAAGTAACTTGTGTTTTCCTTTATGGAAGATAGATAAGAGAGAAGCAGAGAGCACCAAACTTAATCTTTCACTTGGCTCCTTGCTTGTTCCCTCTCTCCTTTGATAGAGCTTGCCACTCCTTTCTCACTTGTCCCACTTCAAAGAACACCTGTAGAGGCAAAGCAACAAGAAACCATCAAAGCATAGAGATCTATGAAACCATAAACAATGTAGAATCAGAAGTACATTAACCATACAATTGCATATACAAATACAAGATTCATAAACACACAAGTATATGGATGAAAACTCAAATAAATTTATTGATAGAAGTAGAAGAGAGGACTACAACCCAGCTGTTTGATCCAACATCATCCCCCCAGCATGAAAGCCCTCTTCACCTCATGAAAAGTAAGATCACCCAACAATACAATGTCTCAAAGAGAAACCAACAACACTTCCTTACAGATTACAAAATTCCAGCCTCTAGATCTCTAGGATGAGGGATCCATATATAGATATTTGTAGGGGGGTGAGTCAGATTCTGGGTTTTTTATTAGTGTCATTTCACTAATAGTTCTTGGTTCCACTTGGAGATTTCATGATCTCTTACTCATCCCTGGGCGAATTCAGAGAGGCAAGTGTCATATGAGAAGTTTCTTGAAGATTCTTTGGGTTTCCACTTAGCCAACTGACTCTGCCATTTGTCTGCTCTCGCCCATCGCACCCTACAAAAGGCCTTTTCAGTATGTATCGCACTTTGACCAAGGAGCAGTCTGTATGGATCAGTTTTGACTAGTTCTAAGTATTTTTCAGGTGGAACTTCTGGGAAATGATGTAATCAGTTGACCTTAATCCTTTAGGGTATGAAACAACACTTTTAGGGGTTTAAGAGCCCTTGGTTTATCGACATATGTGATTGGGGTTGCAATGCCCAAATATGTCTATAACAGTTGCCCCCTAAAGCATGAGGTCGTAAATCTTCTGATGTCGGGTGAAATGCTTTCTCATGAGGATCTGAGGTTTTTCAAACTTGAATGTGACCTGTAATAAGATACAATACAATACATTATTTTCATAATATTTTCATGATCTAGCTGAGGTGGGCATTCCCATGCTCAGCTTTATAAATTAATTTTCATGTACATAGGACAAACAATTTTCTGCTGATGTAGACTGGTGATTCTAGTAGAGCCATCATCCCTTAGCTTGGATGATTATCTGTGCAACTATGGAGTATATTTGATGTCTTTATTTTCTTGAATATATCGCAGGCTAGATGGATGAAACTAGATCTGGGGTCTTCAAGCTCGTTCAATCTTCGCCCGATGTACAAGTCGATCCATGTGAAAAGATGTTCTGAAGTTGAACATGGAAAGACATCGCCTGATTACCAACCAATGATGTAAGATGTTAATAGGCGCGAGAGGAATCACTAATAATGATAATGACCCTCAAGGTACAGTTACAGTACAGTTCACGTGGTGTGAATATATGAGTCGATGTCGAACACCATGCAAAATATTTCGGTCGAAGGCCATTGATGTAAACTTGTCGCCGGAAGTGAGAAACTTGCCATTGAGGCATGCAAGCTGCAAAGTACTAAAAGGGTTGTTCCTAAGTCAACTTCTTGGATAATGAGTTGATGTCGACAGGAAACGACCCATCATAGGAGGGCTTTGATGTATCCCACTTCTACGACATGAAATGAAGCAAATGATTTTATGGAGGTGAAAATGATCTGATGATACAAGGTTCAGGAATGGTGGTCATGAAAAATGGAGAGTGAAGGTATTGCAGTGGATGAGGCGTTAGCTGGGTTGGTGAATTCTCTGAGCAACTTCTCTTGAACATGTCGGTGGCACTGAAATGGATTGGTAGCATTAACCCCAAAAATGGATGGTAGGATAACCAATGGTGATATGACCGGTGAACGGAATAACCCAACCCAACTCAATCATGGTGATGGAATGAAAGTGTCATGTTCAAGAGTGACCTGCTACCAATGAAGTTCTTCAAGTTTTCTTCCCTTTTTCCCCAGTCATTGTTGACCGATACCTCTTTATTTTTGTCAAGCTTGAGGAGGATAACATATGATTGTTCTATAATTTGCCCTTTGGGCAAACCTGTCACTATGTTTTAGCAAGTCTATCAATAGTGAAGCTCGCTCTTGTCCGGGTGGACAAGTTTGTCGCTATTGTTTTAACGAGTTTAATGACAAAGATAACTCGGTCCTTTTCGTGTTTAGAGAGTTTGAAAAGGGAAGAAAAGGAAACTCCAACAGTCCTTTTTCATGGTATAATCCCTTAAGTCCGAAAAAGTATAAAATAATACGAAAGGGATGACTTTTCGAGAGTTTTAACGAGACGAAAAAAGATAGGGGCTCGATCTTTTTGTGGGATGATCCCTAACGTCCAAAAATATTAAAATGTAGAGGAGGGATGGTGTTTCCCTTTACTTTAACGAGCTGGAAAGGCCAGTAGCTCGGCAATCTTTTCATATTTTATGAGTCTAAAAAGAGCTTAAAAGAGACTCATTTTTTAGGAACGAGTGATGTTTTCGGGTAGCAATTGGTTCCAGGTAAGTTTGGAACTTCTCAAGCACGACAGTGTTAAGAGGGTGGCTAACAGAATCACTCATTGCAGTTGTTCCTCAAAAGGGTAAACAATCAAGTGGAGGTGTATGATCGTCTAAAAGAGTGGAGGTGACAGTAAGAACACAACCAAGGCTCAAAACGCTAATAGTAATGCAATCACAAAGGTTATTTACCGAGGGTGAATTCATTTTTAATGAGCATGAATCTTTAGAAACTATGCTCAGTGCTAGGTTTATTTTTTAATGAGCTTGAACTTTGCAAAAACATTGCTCGTTTCAGTCGTCTTTAAGAATGTCTCTTATTAGTAGGTTCATTTTTATTGAGCTTGCCCCATGCGAAACTTTGCTCAATGCCTTTTGTATGTAGGCTAGAAACGACGAACTATAGAACTAAGAGTTAATGAACTACTGAGGTTAGGTAGGATAGTTTCCTACAAAACATTTCCTTTGCTTTGCTGGGGCTACCGACAATGGTGAATGGTGGATTAGACCAATCACCCAACCAAAGCAGTTGAACTAAAAGTTAGGCTAAAATACTACGGGGTTAGAGTTATGTTGGTTGCTTTTCACTTGCGTAAAAAAGGTTTGCATGCCCCTAGGTATAAAGAAATGTAGAGTTTCCAGGTTACCATACAGAATTTCTTGCATTTAAGTAAGATTATTTCATCCGCGACGCAGACAAAACACTTCCTTGGCTTTGTCCTTCGAAATAGACAAAGGTGAATGGTGTGGGTCAGCACTTCCAATCACATAACCTTCTAGGAGATCCTTCTCGGACTGATCCCATATCCTACACGGACGGGTGTTTCAGACCAATCATATAACCCACAACGAGGAGATCTTGATCCAAAATTATCCCACATCCTACACAGATGGGTGTTTCAGACTGGTCATATATCCTACGACAAGGAGATCTTGATCCAAAATGATATCATATCCTACACAGACAGGTGTTTCAAACTGGTCATATATCCTACAAGGAAATCTGTTTTTCATCTAGGTTCGCCTGCCGAAGCAGACTAGGGTGCATGCCCCCAAGGTTTCGTTACATTCACTGAATCACTCGCGGTAATTAGGTGGATGAATTGGAGGTTGAAGAGACATTCCTTATGTAAAGAGACCATTTAGGGACGGTGTTTGACTTGCAGCCATGTTTAAACCAAGAAATGAAAGCTGGTCAACAAGTTGTACCATCCTGCCTTCATACGAGAAACACATCACCCAAAAGAGTGAGGAAACAATAGCTCCCATGCTGTAAATGTAGTCATGCCCAAGGAGTAGATTGTAATCTAATGGCCCTTCGACTACCATCACATTCAAATGAATGGTCTTCCCTCTCAAATTTATAGGCAAATTTTGAAGGATCCCTAACAGTCAACCAGTTTCTTTATTGAAGCCTGACAAATTTCAATTCTTAGGCAAAAGCGATGGCAAACCAAGCGCTTTCCAAGTAGTTAAGGAAATGATACTCACAGAAGCCCCTTCATCTATGATAGTGTCAACCATTATCATTCTGTAAACTTGTACTATGATTTGGAATGGTACATTAGATGGAAGGCGGGGTCCTACTGGTAGATTCCAATCAAAGGAAATGACTAGATTGCTTAGAGGAGGGACCGAATAAATGCCAGATGAATCTCTTGAAATGGGGAACTTCCTTCCTGTGGTAAAGGAACAGGTAGATTTCCCCCATGTTCATTTGAATCTGTGTTAACAAAAAGAATTTGAATGGTGTCGTTCTCATTCTCTTTGGAGACTGTATCATCTGAAGGTGGACCTTCTGAAGACAAGACTAGGTCGACTGCCATCTCGACCGATTGAATTTGGTCCAGTGTGGACCCAGAAGGTTTATCTTCAATGGTAGGCATTTCAACCGACAACAAAGGTATGTCAGCCAAATTTTCAACTAGCGATGGACTTGGCAAGAGTTTCTTGTATCCAGGTGGAAGTCGCTGCGGTGAAGTAGGACGGTTATCCAAGACACTTTTAGCTTCGTCCAGAAAAGGACAATGGTGGAGGGCATGATCGCCTTTAAACAACCTACAAGGAAATCTAGATCTTCCTTTTTGTCCATTGACTTCATTTTCACTATTCAATGGTTTACTCTCAACATGATCGACAGAGGTTGATGACATCAGATTGTGCAAGTAGGGAGACCAGTCTCTCAAGATCCGCGGGATGCAAGGACAATCTCGATGATAGTAGTTTCCTTTGCAAATTACGCATGGAGATTTGGGTTTAGAAGGTGCGGTGTGTGGATTTTCACCGGATGATGCATGGTTGCCCCCTTGTGCAGCTGGCTTCTTCTTCTTCTTCTCCTTCCCTTTCTTCTTCTTCTTAGTTACTTGGTTTTTAATATCACTAGTTTCACCAAGTGAAGAGGAAGAAGGAGAGGGAGAAACAAATGAAGTAGGAGGTGAGGGAGCAACTCCAGTATCATCTGGTTGCTGATTCGATTACTGAGGAATTACAGTGTTTTGAATGACAGAGGTCAAGAATAACCATACTGGTAGGCCAATTGTGAGTCCTGGAAGGGAAAATGTAGCCATATAAGGAGCACCAATATCTCCCCAAGAAGAGAAAGGACTAGGATTTCCCCCAAGGTGAAATCCTTGATTGGTGGACTCCATTACCCCAACCTAAGATCAACGAAGGAACAAGGATGTTATTCCGAATTAAATGAATTTTATGACACTTTGACACAACTTGCTTTTTCAATTTTTAAGAGTTAAGAAAAAGCTAAAGGTGACTCTAGTCACCTTCGACTTTTAATGAGCCTAAAGTGACAAGTGCTCAAATGGACCTTTTCTTTTAAGGAGTCGAAAAGTAACAAAAGTGACTACTCTGGAAGTCTAGATAGAGGGATTACCAAACCAATCACAAAACTACAATATACACCTTGATGGTAAATTAAAGAGAAATTATTGAGCAGTTTATGTACGGTAGTCAATCTTCCCGAATGTTGTGTTCAGTGCATTGCGATCGATAGGGTGGCAGACACAACTTCCTAAGGATAAAGGATATCAGCTTATTATGGTCTCCCATTATATACTCGGCGATACGGGGAGCACAAGTTCGTACTGGCACTTGTCGTATCAAAGAAGAGGAATCACCCAACCTTTGATGAAAACGATAGTTACCAAGTTTTACGATGCCAGAATACGTCTCTAGCCTAGACTTCTAGATGTTGTGCGTTAGGTTCCAAAGAATTTTTTTTGTTCATTGAGGTTTATTTTGAAGTTTATCTTTCTTAAGAAGTTTTCCTTTCAAGGTTCATCGTGTGATGTGGATGTAAAATTCCTAAATATGCAATCTAAAATGATAAACGATGATTTGTTTTTATTTCAGCAATGAAAATCCTAGCTACTAAGGAAATAAAAGTATGATTCTTTCAACAGAGAGCAAAGAGCACACACTAAATGAAATTTTCCTAAATCGATTTCCGCATGCATTCTAAATGCAAGGGCACATGCATGTATTTGTTTTTCTGCTTCCTTAATGTGTGAATACCAACAAGGAAAGCTAAGTATAGATTTGAACTACTTTTCTTCAAAGCGACACTTTAGCAATTTCTTTTCAAAACGAAAGGAAGACTAAGACAACACTTTCAATTTTGAATGGAAAACTACTTTCGACACTTCAAATATTGACAATTCAAATCAAACAATGGCAAAAGTACAATCGACTATCTAAAAGAGGAAGACTTTACGACACTCTTTTTCTTGACTGAAAACGACAACTACGACACTTTCGAATCAAAAGATGAAAGTTTGATTAAGCTACTTTTTGCAAAGGAAGACTGTAAATGATGAAAAAAACATAAAAAAACATTCACAATTCCTTATCAATGGAGGCTGACTAATGTAAAGGAAGAAGGCTTCAACAGTGATATACTGATCATAGGCAGCAAAACTACTGAATAGAGCTGAAAACAATGAAGAAAAAAACAAATTCCAGAGAGGGAAACAGTCTCATTCAATCACCGCACCTATCCTTAAGGGAAACAGGGATGCATCTCACCTGCAGCACATGGAAGGTGCGATGCATCTAGACTGCCAATGAGAGACAGTGCGATGGTCTAGAGAATGAAACTGAGCTTGATTTTTGCTCAAAATTTGCAACTAAGTTCAGTTGTTTCAGCCAAGCTATGATAGACTGTAAACACAAAGCATAGGGGTATGATCTTATGAGGTTATTGAGCTACCACCAGGGCACTTAGGTCATTTGCAAGCCAGGTGTTCAGTTCATAAACCAACCCGGAGATTGACTAAAGCAACGTTGATCTACTTTGCAGTAGCATAGCAAAAGCAATTCGAAGGCTAGCTAGCTTAACTTCATGCTTCGTCTATATTTTATAAAGCAAACAACAGTAACAAACAAACAAACTATTCGCTCCCCAGTATGGTTGCCATTCTGTTTCCAGGAAAACTAGTGTCTATTCAAATATGCTAGTCCCACTAAGACGGGTAGCTATCTTAGAAACAAACAATTCAAAGTAACTTGTGTTTTCCTTTATGGAAGATAGATAAGAGAGAAGCAGAGAGCACCAACCTTAATCTTTTGCTTGGCTCCTTGTTTGTTTCCTCTCTCCTTTGATAGAGCTTGCCGCTCCTTTCTCATTTGTACCGCTTCAAAGAACACCTGTAGAGGCAAAGCAACAAGAAACCATCAAAGCATAGAGATCTATGATACCATAAACAATGTAGAATAATAAGTACATTAACCATACAATTGCATATACAAATACAAGATTCATAAACACACATGTATATGGTGGAAAACTCAAATAACTTTATTGATAGAAGTAGAAGAGAGGACTACAACCCAACTGTTTGAACCAGCATCATCCTCCCAGCATGAAATCCCTCTTAACCTCATGAAAAGCAAGATCACCCAACAATACAATGTCTCAAAGAGAAACCAACAACACTTCCTTACAGATTACAAAATTCCAGCCTCTGGATCTCTAGGATGAGGGATCCATATATAGATATTTGCAGGGGGGGAGTCAGCTTCTGGGTTTTTGATTAGTGCCATTTCACTTATAGTTCTTGGTTCCACTTAGAGATTTCATGATCTCTTACTCATCCCTGGGCAAATTCAGAGAGGCAAGTGTCATATGAGCATTTTCTAGAAGATTCTCTAGGTTTCCACTTAGCCAACTACCTCTGCCATTTGTCTGCTCTTGCCCATCGCACCCTACAGAAGGCCTTTTTAGTATGCATCGCACTTTGACCAAGGAGCAGTCTGTATGGGTCAGTTTTGACCAGTTTTGAGTAGATTTTTAGGTGGAACTTCTGGAAAATTATGTAACTAGTTGACCTTGATCCTTTAGGGTATGAAACAATACTTTTAGGGGTTTAAGAGCCCTTGGTTTATCGACATATGTGATTGGGTTTAAGTGCCAAAATATGTCTATAATAGGAGGGTAAGAGAAGGACAATTACAACCATGTACATACACTCAACAAACATCATTAGTTGTAGAAAGAACAAGGAAGAAAATATTTAAGTATGATTATCCAGCGAAATGTTAGAAGAAAAATCTTAGGAATGGACTAAATAATTTTGGGTCCTTTGGGAAGAATATATGGTAGAACATAAGGAACAATAACTAAAAATAGATGTTTCAATTGCAAGATAAATATAAAGAGTAGCATTAGTAGAAAGAGAAAGAATAGTAAGAGAAAGAGTAGCATTAGGAGAAAGGGAAAGAAAAACAAAATGAGATCATGATTAAAGAGCATCTAACATAGGAAAAAAAAAAAGAGTTCAGAGAGGAGAAGGATTTTGAGGACGAGAACTAGGAAATGAAGTTAGTTTTGGATTTCCCATTTTAGATGCAACAACAAAATTTGGTAAAAATGAAAAATACCCCACTATATGTACTTCCAAAATTTCATGGTATGTTAACAGAATATCTTGGATATTTCCCTCTGAATTTGAAAATCTGTGTCACACTTATGGATACACAAATGATCCATAAAAACTTCATTTATTTCCAACTACCTTAAAATGAGTTTCCCTAAAGTGGTTTATGGGTTTACGGAAACATACTATTATGTACTAGGAAGATTTGAGAAAAATGTTTCTTAATAAATATCAGCCATATCGTAGGCCCAAAAAATCTAAGAAGGATATATTTAGGATATCCCAACAAGAGGAAGAAATTCTAGAAGCCTATTTGGAAATCTTCTCCTATTGGGAACATTGTACTCTGTATAGATGTTAGTGGCTAGCTTTCTAGTAGCCATATTTTTACTTTCAACATTTATTTACATACTATAAGCATCCTATAAGTATTTATACTCCAATATATGTGCCTCATGTTGAAGTATCTCCTTTAAAATGCCCATAAAGAGATCCAACCAATTATCCTCTAGGATATTATTCACTCTAAGACTCAACTTTATTTTTTCATCTTAATGTGACCTAAAATTATACCTATTTTCCTCAAATTTATCACTTGTTTAATGAATATGTTGCTCTTAGTGTCCCCAAAAAGAACTATTGATTCATTCATAAATATGCACCAAGAGTCCATATAATCCTTTTTGCTATCACAAATCCATATATATCACACAAATTGATCAAGTTACAAATAGAATGATGTAATAGTTACCTTTTGTAGAGTTTCCATTTGGTGAAAACCAAACAATTTCTCCATCTATTAGACCATGTTATGGGATAACTGCCATAAAAATTCCTCATAAAAATCTTGTGAATGAAGTAGTTCCTTGGTCCTAAGTTGATCCCCCAATAATGCAAATATGGAGTGATGAATGATCAAGTTCTTGGGACTAAATCTTCTTGTTCTCTAGGTGATCTATAAACTACCATGGATATTCAACTAGACCAATTCATTACAATAGATCTGATAAATTACTAAAATATTTACAATGAAGGTTAATTTTCCTTTGAGAATTCATATTCTTAAATTATTGCTTTTATGCTTAGATAAAAAATAGCTAAAATGCAAGAAATAGAAATAGAAATAAATACAGACACCATCCAAAAACTAAACAATTTTTAATCTAGGAAACCCATTTGGGAGAAAACCCATTTAGAGGATGAGGTTGCTCTACTCTCTTTTCTCTGGGATGGAAAATAAGCAAGTAAAAAGGAAGAGGTACTCTTTATGAAGTTACCTAAGATTCATGATATGGAAGGTTGTTATAGAACTTTAATCCCCATCTATTATTATCTCTAACTATCTACTCCTAATTACTCTACTCAATTATGGAACAAAATAAATAACATAGAATGGAACCCTCAATCCTCCTAATGACCTAGTATTTATCATAGTCTGATAACCATCTAGGGGTAATTTTTGACTTCCATAACCCTAAACTAGTGATAAGTTTCTTAGAACTTCTAGATACTTTTTGAAATCCCACACATGACTAGCCCCACATGTGTGACTAAGGTGGCTAACATGGCATCCACTCGTGTCATGGTGGTCAACTAGGTAGATAATCTTGCAAGAGTCATAACTTTCTCATATGAGCTCTGATTGAGCTAATTATTGTGTCATTAGAAAGGTATCAATGTGTAGAATATGGTATCTCAATACCATAAAATGTTGTCATTTATGGCCTCAAATGTTTGAATTATTTTGTCTCCAATTTTCCAAACTATGACTATTTCTAAAATGACCTTACAAGCTAATTCCTTCAATTGTTTACACTAAAAGCATCGAAATACATGAAAAATAGTAATATAATGATCCAATTCAAAACATTAGGAGATGTATTTCATGTAAGAAAGGAACTTTTTGATTGGCCCCATTAATAGGTATATTATAAGGCCCATTTTGCTATCCTCCAACCTATAATTTCCTCTTTTCTCACATTAATTAACATATTTTTTTCTATGATGAGCTTAATAGGGAGACTAAAGGATGTTTGTCATACTTCGTGGCCTAATGTGGTTAACATATAGGAAAATAGCATTTTTGAGTGCATTTACCCTGTAGAGGCATGTTGTAGGCAGTTAAAGGAGATGTAACACACTTGTCCCCTACATTTACTCACCTACAAATTGACTTGATCCCTAAAATTATTCACCTATAACTCGAGGATCTACTAGCAGTCGATGCACTCAAGGAATTGTGAGGATCTAAGGGAGCTAGATCCACTTTTTTTTAGATTTTGGAGGGAAGTATACCTCTTTCCAAGGAGGTTTCCCCTCAACCATTTTTGTATAAATAAACAAGCCCAAGGGCTTGATATGATTCGAACCTTTGGAGCATAAATGAGCTATTGAGAGCTAAGAAGCTTGAGATTTTCATTTTCATTCCATTATGTATTTGAAAAAAAAATTATGTCAATGAAAAGCTTGATGTTATCTTTCATTTAAGTTTGTTTCAGAGGACCTAGTCCCTTTGGGTTAGGGCCCGACCCAGAGGCTCTAGTCTCTCTTTGTGTATTTTATTCATGCATTGCCTTTGATTAGCAACATCTATTATCTTAATTGATATAAATTTACTTGCAAAAGTTGTTGGTGCAGGGCTGGTTACCACCTATCTTGTGGGAAGTGTGGTTGAATAATATTGTAACAACCCTGGTGAAAATTCCATGTAATAAAAGTAAATAAAGGAAAAATAATAACCATGAATGATGGGACACTTATTCCAAGCTCAATGTTGGGAAAAATCCTAGTGATGGAGATCACTTATGATAGTTTATGGACAAGGAAATTGGCAAACGAAATGGTTAAGGATTTGGAAAGGAATAATGGCATTTTGGCACACTTATTTATGAAAATAATGGAAATTAGGAGAAAAGGGAGGTGAAAGATCACAGGTTGCATGTGAGGAGGAAATTGAAGGAAAATAATGGAAAATGAATCAAATGGAGGCCTCATTCATAAAAAAGGTTTATGAAGATCAATTGGTAACCTTTTGTCAGTTCAGAATTGGAGCTCTCTTTTACTCTCTCTCTCATACTCTTGGAGACTTAGATTTTTTCTAGGAGCACTCTCGGTGGGTGTGGCATGCTTGGATTCTTGGAGAAAGAAGGCAAAGGAAGAGCAGGAAATCGTAGGAAGGCATTGGGATCAGCAGCTACATCATATTTTCTTGCAGGTATCGAGTTGTATGTATGTTTCCTTCACTAGTTTTGGCATGCATGGTATATGCATGTGGGTTGTTGATTGTGATATGTCATTGGCATGGAGGATGGGCAAGATTCACAATGGATTCCCTAGCCTTACCATTTCCTACATAACCATGGTGATTTTGGATTTATTTCCTTTTTGTGGTTGGTTCTCATGTTTCCTTAGCTTGGGTTGAGTTATTAGAATCATAGCCTTGGTTGGACAATGCTCTGGAGCCTTGAACAGCTTCGGTTGAGTTACTAGTCCCATAGCCTGGGTTGGAAAAACGCTCTAGAGCCCTTGGTGGGTTGAGTTACTAGTCCTGTAGCCTTGGTTGGACAAATGCTCTAGAGCCTGGTAAAAGTTGTGGGTTGAGTTACTATTTTCATAGCCAAGTTGGAAAAATGCTTTGGAGCCCTAGATGGCTGGGATAGAGACCGATTTGATGATGGTTTTGTGATGTCCGACCAGGAGGTGGAATCATTCTTTGATGGGTTGAGGTGGATGGCCTCTGGAAACCTTGGATGGTTTTTGATTGATGTGTTCTATGAGATCCCACATTCATGCTTTGGCTCAGCCATTCTACATTTGGGTGGAACGTGGAAGTCCCATCTCGAGTTTGGATTTTGCGTCATTAATGAAAGGGTATTTCTCCTTGTATTTCTATGAGCATTTTGATGGATAATATGTGGTATATATGGTTGTACTTTTGTGAGTATTTATGTCCCTAATATGTTGGTTATGTATATGTTTTATGACAACAACCATGTATGGCTTCCCTTATGTTTTTACTTGTAATTGAATGATCAATTTATCTATGACCTAATGGATGGAATGGAAGTTGATGCATTGAGGCATCAATGGTTCTTAGCAATTCTCAACTAAATATGATATCCCTATGCTTAGAACTATTAATTATACCTGTAGATTACACAATTGCGATATGTTTGACAAAATCCATGTCATGGCTAGTAGGGATCCAATCCAGGTCTTAAACAAGTATTTTATTTAGTATTGTCATTTCCATGTTATTTTACTGATCTGAAGAGATGATTCAATTCTGGGCAGTGACATGGGCTATGGGCCTAAAAAAGTGGCTCAAATCCCTGAGTCATTGGCATAGCACTGACAGTTTTGGTCTCTAGTCGCTGGCAAGCAAGCCTGTGAGAGTGACTTTGAGTTGCTGGTCACACTCATGCCTATATCATGGGAGTGACTGAGCCTTAAATTGTCCAAAAGCTAAGTAGGGTCGCCAAGGCAAGCTGTCTAAAGTATTGGATTGGTTCTTGAGGGTCCTGTAGCTGATGATTAATGTTTCTATGGTGTGTAACCGTCGGTTCCACTTCCTTAATGTGACTAGTAGGTCGAATCATATCATAGTGGACTCTCATCCCATGTTTACGATGGCTAGATGGTTGCTTGGGTAGATGTTGGAGGAGGGTGTTACAAATATGCATTAGAAATCCAAAAACATGTGGTTATTTTCCTTTGTAGTTATTAGACCTTAGTTTAATGCTCTTTTACATACTTTGTTTTTGCATACTTAGGAGTTAAATCACATTTATCCTAAAGTTTTCATGGATGTAGGTCAAATGCATGTTGCAAGTGAAATTTTATTTTGATGCAATAAAATTCAACTCATCCTTCTTTCCGCTTATTTTCATAAAATTTAACTTATCCTTTATGATTTAGCACATTTTGCTGCAATTTGATCATTAGTTTGACACTCTCTTAAAGTTGCAAAGAGGAACGTTTGTTTGGTTTGTAGGTACTATTAGTGGCTTTTATGGTTGGCACATTCATCCTACATTCCTTCTATCATCATCAACCTCTTCCTCCTTGTTAGCGCTTGAAATTTCACCTCAGGCTGAGAAAGGCAAACCTCAAGGCAACATCAAACCATTTAGCCTCGTAGCTAGCCCTACGGGGCAAGAGAAGGCTCTCTCCAGTCTATCTCGTAAAATCTTCAATAAGGGAGATGACCAACAAGGTAACATTGATATTAGGCTAGTAAACTGATCAAAGGGTTTTTAATAAAATGATGAGGTTTTTCTGGGCCGCATGGGCAAAATCACAGCTTGAACAGAGAAATATAATGAACAACACAGATTATCGACTGAGGCAAGGTAGGCAAGAAATTTAACACCAAATCTAGATTTAAATGGGATGGCAAGACCGGTCAGGAGCTGACAAGGGCAAACTTGAATCCTTATCAAACAGAAGAAAACATTGAACATGAACAAACTTATAGGCAGAGCATATAATACTATGAATTCTACCTAAACACTTCATTTGTTCACTCAGAAATGATCATAAAGGGAAATGAAACATAACAGTTTACATATGAAACACAAGAAAAACTGATGCTAACTTTCATACCACAGGAATCTCAGAAGTCAGAGCTGTGTAATTTCATTAAATTCTTAGCCAAAAACTGTACATGGTAAGCTCTATTCTCCACCAGCTCTCAGCCCTCAGAAATCTCTCTCTTCTCTAGCTCTTTTTACAAATGATTATTTTTATAAACTATCCTAAAACAAAAACAACAGATCGACCCACAATCCGGGTGTTGTTTGAACAATTACAATAAATTAGAAAAGAGAACAACTTTCTATTCTAAAATAATACAATGTCCCTCTAAAAATCCTCTGATGACTAATAAACATGGAGCGCAGATCTTTTTGATTTCTGAGGTCTTGAAATAGGAAATTGGTTCCTATTTTTCTATTGCGGTTGATGTCTTTGTGGCGTGAATGAGGACCGGATTTAGTGCCCTGGCGGGGTTGACATCAATCGATTTCATATCTAAAGAGAAAATCTTTTTTATTGTAAATATCTGTTATTGGGGCGCCCGCATCATTAGTGAAAGTGGCGGGGGTGATAGTGAGGAGAAAACAAGCCACGACATCCAGTTTCATGAGCAAGATGTTCTAGCACTGCATGCGCAATTGCCTATCCATCTGTTTTGAAAAGGGGCAGCGTTACATATAAAGTTCGATGATAATCAATGTGGAGGCAACAACTGTAGCTGCATATCCTTTCTGAATCGGAACTGAAGCCAGGAATAGACCATTTACTCCTATTTCGATGTTTCTGTGGCATTCGGTCTTTAACTATTTTTGCCACCAAAAGATAAGAACCGCAGATGTCATTAAACCTGCAGTCATCAATATCCAACGAACAAACCAGGAAGCCAGCATGTATTTACCCAAGCCAATAGAAGTCATAGACAGCAGATAATTTAGCACGTTGAATGGAAGTAGTGGTACAAGCCGTAGAAGAAAAACAATCTTAAACCCTGATTTTCGAGTTGCTATAGAAACAGCTTAGAATTGTGGATAATCATTCAATTGGGATGCTACATAAGATCTTCCAATCATTTTTCCAACGATGAAGGCAGCTGTACAACCCATTGTAGATCCAATGGAATCAACGATGAAACCAATTGGCAGCCCAAATAGGTATCCACCTCCAATTGTGAGGACGGATGCTGGAACTGCTAGCACTGTCAATGGAATATAAACTAGAGCTAAAACAAGAGGTCCCCAAGGACCAAAACTCTTATCAATCCAAACAAGGAAGTCTTTTAATATCTGAGCCTGTTCTGGCGATGAAACATAATATGAAACCATTGCAATAGCTTGATTCCAATCCGCAAATTCCACAAACACCTGGTTGCGATTCGATCCAACATTGACCAGCGCTCCACAAGTTTATGGCCAGTGAAATACTCAGCAAGAAAGATGCACACAAAGGGAGTTGTATCCTTTACACATCTGCTCTGTTCTCCTCTCCAAGTGGAACTTCATCATTTGACAATTCAAACTCTGTTTTGGGGACAAAAACTGTAAGCAAAGTGGTGGAAGAATCCCTGCCAAGAGGTCTTTTCTTGGCTACCGCCTCTACAAAACCATCCACTACCACTTCACTCTTAATCACCTGTACGTTATCAAAATCATCGGGAAATTGTTGAACAAGACTCTTCCCAGACCTTGAATTTATCTTTTCTTTTATTTGTCTTCTTACTCACATTTGTCCCTATTGAAATACGCCGCTTCAGCCACTGTTTATCTTTAACAGAGGTTTCTCGCCCAAATGTTGCCTTGAAAGTTTCATGAAGTTCTTTAATAGTAAGATTGTCCAAGGAAAAATCACACTTTGCAGCATCTGGATCTGCCTTTGGAATTACAGTCTGAGGTGGTGGTGATCTGCTTGAATCTTTTCCAGTTTTTATGCTGGGATAGGAGCAGTCCAAATTCAATTTTCCAAAGTATTATCTTCAATTTGACCATAGCTTAAAAGAGGAAAACTTTTCTCAAAAGAACCATCTTCAGCAAGGAAATTTGATACCGGATTCACACAGAAAGTAAAGGAACCAAGCAAATTTCATGCACCATAAACAGTATCAAATCCTTCGCAATTTTCTAAAGCAAATCCTGAGAAACACTTGATGCTTCCATAAGTCCATTCTTTATTTGCTCACTGACGTCTATCACATGCCCTGGACCATGCGGAATGAAGACAGTCGTGTTCTTGGATGATGCCCCAACATCTTTTATTGTGTCAAAGTACTGAGTTATCATGACTAAATCCATGACATCCTTCGAAGAAGTGCCGGGGACCTTATGGGAAAATTCTAACACATTTTCTCGTAGCCCATCTGTGATAGCTTGTCTCTGTCATGCAACCCCAACACCAGCAAGATATTTTGCCTCTGCATCAGCTTCCGCCCCTTTAACTTGTAGTATTTTGTCTGCTTCACCTCTAAACACACTTGCAAGTTGAAGTCGTTGAGCTGCATTGATCTCATTCATTGCCTTCTGTATTGAAGGATCCGGAACTATATCAACCACAAGTATCTGTTGTTGACCCCATTGCTTTTGCTCAAATAATTCATCCAAATTCATCTTTGGAACATTTGCTCGAACCACATCAAACACATAAGCTTGAATTTGTTCTTGAGGATTTTGCAGCTCATAAAATGCATCATCAGCATTCTGTTTCACAACACGATACTGGATGGAGAAAAATAATTGCACAAAGACATTGTCCTGAAATTTATCTGAAACCATATGACGGAGTTTGATAGTAAACTGGACCAATGAATATTTCACAAGTAAGCTCTGTACCAAGGGTGCCACTGTAGAGAACCTTTGTGCCATGATATTTGAAACCATATGAAGATAAAACCTAACCAAATTCATCAACAGTAGAGTCCGATGTATGCTTTGTTTGTGCTTTTACAGAGGTAGGAGTTTGAAGTTGCTGCTAGTTGAAGAGCTGAAGAACAAATTACATAATCTAAAGCAACACATTTAATGATTTCTTCTTCAAAACAGGGTTTTGAAGAAGAATCAATCTCTGACATGAGACGGAGTCTAACATCGGCTCCACTTGGGATGGCAGTTGCCGCTTCGTGGAGGTGCCAAGAACCGCAGAACTTTGGGAGAGCAGACAGTGCCTCCACCCATTGGGCAATGGAGTCATCATCAACACAACTCTAGACTTAATTTTCAAACTGAAACTGAACTCAAAGTGATCTGATCTCAAGACTGAAATGACTGCAAAACGACTTAACAATCTTCAAGCAAACTAAAACAAGATGCTGCCCTTATGGCTTCTTATTTATTTACAAAAGCTACTCTAATCTGTTGTACAAACAATAGATCAGGTAATACTAAAATGCTAGATTAGCCATTCAAGTAAACCTGAGAATGATGCCGCTTGAGAATGCTTCTGCCAAGACACAGATGTGATTGCTGGCAGCCCTTCATGTAAGCAATGCCTCTGGTCAAGTACAAGACAGTCTGATCTATCAATCAAATTGAAAAATGTGTCCATGTATGTTGCCATTGGATCGCGGAAGTCGGACTCTATTGGCTGCCCCAACTCTGCAACACATATTTCCAGCTGCACACTGTCAATGTGAACATCTGTAGGCACTTCTATGAGTTCTTGTTTCAATGGAGGAATGATTTCCAAGAATGTTTTAGGGTCTTGGAAATCATATGACTGGATCTGCTCATCTAACCATTTAATCTCCTCTTCAATTCTTTCAACAATTAACTCACACAATTCAATTTTGAAGACCTTAGAAGATTTCAAAAAATGAAGCTAGGCACTGAAAACATCTTCATCAAGTTTAGTATCTGCTAATGCCTTTCTTATTCTTTCTACAGCTTCATACAGGGCAGGGTTTGCCACATACCCTTCCATTGCATGAATGGATCAGCAAGCATTGGAATTGGAGTCAGCAAGCACTGGAATTAGAGTCAGCAGGTGAATGGTTCAGCCTGCATAAATGTCTGAGTGCTATCCACCATCAACATCAAATTTGCACCTTGATTGCATGTACTGGGACAAGACAATCAAAAAATTGAATGTTCTCCCCAGTATGGTCGCCAGTATGTTAGCGCTTGAAATTTCACCTCAGCCTGAAAAAGGCAAACCTCAAGGCAACATCAAACCATTTAGCCTCGTAGCTAGCCCTACAGGGCAGGAGAAGGCTCTCTCCGGTCAATCTCAGTAAAATCTTCAATGGATGAGATGACCAATAGGGTAACATTGATTTTAGGCTAGTAAACTGATCAAAAGGGTTGATTTGGGGTTTTTAGGGTTTTTGGTGGCAAATTGAGGGATGGCAAATTTGGGTGCGGGGATTGGACACAGTTTTTGCAGGG